>VICI01001044.1:0-26549 GCA_019593645.1 Akabosia matsudoensis | reverse complement strand
ACTAGTAGTAACTGTTAAATATGACACATTTTTTAAAGCCGAAAAATCATTAAAGCGAAGTGATCCAGGGTTTTTTTTCATCCCATGACGATCCATGACGACGTGAACCAGTTTTCATTATGAATATTGCTTATGGTATGATTAGTATTGAAATTATGATGGAAGGAAGCCACGTCATTCTCACGACGCCCCGGGAACACCTAAAGATTAGATGTGGACCAGCGACAACTTTCTCTGGCATTTTGGAGTCAAAGGTCTGGGCGCGACGTAAAACAAATTTTCATTATAAAAATGCAGTTTTGTGGCATTTGACATTTTGAGGTTATGGACGATCATGATCAATCCGTAAAAATGACTAGTAACGATGTTTCGTACGAAAATATAATAATTGGGGCAAGTCAAGACTCATTTACTAGTACAGTCACTGGTTTTGTTTATTTATTCAAATATATAGTTAAAAGATGACTCTTCTCCGTCAAGTCTCCAACTCTCTACAGTCAAAAACTACTCCACCACCATCAAAATACCATCATGCATTATTATTGAATTTTATATATAAATCGTAAATTGACATTGAATTTCTTTCTTTTGTTCCTACTTTTCATTTTAAAAACGTTGACAGGTAAATATTTTTGTTTGTTTTTGCAAAAAAACAAAAAATACTCTGCGTGGCACAAATTTATATCTATTTTATACTGTTTCCATCGAAATACTCTCTCGTAGCATAAATACTTGTTTTCTGTTTAAATATAACGGACAAACGTATAACGGCTTAAATAGATATATAAAATTTTTTAGTACAATAAATATCAACATTTTGTTTATATATTTCTACAAAACAAAAACACAAATTACTACTGAACAGTTTTTCTTGAAATTTCTCCTAATCTCTGGCTACATTTTTGAAAATTATTTTTTTCCAGTTGAAACCAGTCTCACTTCGTCCGTTTTAATCTCACAATATAACTGGAGTGGAGATAACGTTGACTATTTACATGGAGTGGCAATAATTATATTTTTCGTACAAACTACTAATTACAGTTTTACGTACAAACATTTTGGTTTTTTCTTCTTGCTTTTTGGTAATAAAAAATAAAATTTGTTTGATTTATTTTTGAGTTAAAGCCGGAAAATGTTTTTAAAAATACACGATTGAGTTGAGGAAATTTGCATCTATTCGACAAAAAAAAGACTCTTCGCTTGGGTAACACTTGAGCGCACACAATTTTTTGCGCAGTATTTAAAAAAAAGGAATTTAAATCAGGATTTGACTTTGTAAATAAAAGAGACAGCGAGGAGGACTGGGAAGAATGATTAAGGAATGTGTGGAAGAGCTCTTTCTAGACTGGGGTGGAAATGGACGTGACCACGTTGGTCTCTTGGGGCGACGTGGTAACTGGTGGTGAAGCCACTGGGGACGCTAGGAATGATCCGAGATGCTCTGAGAGTGGTCGGGAGTGACGCTGCTCCGACTGGGAGGGCTCGTCGCCTTTGCTACTCAGCCCGTCGGTGGAGGAGCCCGAGTCGCAGCCACTCGTTGCGAGGAGACCACCTCCGCCCAAGCTCTCCGACTCTGAGTTGACACTGTGCGATCGATTTTTGGTGAGACCTGCTGGCGTTCGAACGCCAAGCGTAGAGTAGCCACTGCTACTCGTTGTGCTCTGGCAGCCGCTTCGAGCGTCCGCCACGTCGAGATGGTCGCGGGGCAGGACGACAAGGGGAACGGCCACGGGGACTGCACACTTTCGGGGTATCGTGAGAAACTCCCGACCTGGATGGTGAGCCAGACTGATAACGTGTCCGAGCTCGTTTCCCACGTCGAGCCGGGCGTTGGAGAGCCGAGCGACTGAAGCTCGTGTCCCTCCGAATGTGGAGAAGCTTTCCATTTCCGGTTTCCTCCGGCTGTACCGCATGAGTGACTCTTCCTCTGGGTCTGGACCGCCCAGTCCGTCTACTTCGATTGTCAGATCGTCCCCAGTGCCGCTGTCCTTCCCGCTGGATGACTGACTACCATCATCCTCGCAGTGACCTTTGGACAGTTGGTATCCCGCCGCGAGTGGAACGTGGGCCGCGGTTAGACTTTGTTGAAGATTGTCGTCTAGCTCGTCGTAGCGCCCGCCTCCTCCCATCGAGTGCCTTCTCAGCGTCGTGTTCTCCACGACAACTTGACTCGCTGACTGTTTCCTCCGAATTCGATAGAAAAAGACGCACCAGGCGGCGGACGTGCCGACCACGCAGAAAAATGCGATCCCCACAAAGATAATCGTCTCTGGTAACGACAGAGCAAATTGTTTTGCACTAGAACCTGTTGGAGAACGTGGCAGAGTCAAGTTTAGAATCAATTTCAATCAATTTTTTAAAAATTATAAGAAGTTTCAATCAAATTTTCTTACTAGGAATGACTGTTAAATAGGATGAGTCCCTGGCGGAGCCTATGGCATTGCTTATCAAGCATTCGTATCTGCCCGCGTCTTCCAGCTGAACATCCTTGATTATGAGCAGCGCCCCGTCATCCTTGAACTGGTAGCGCCCTCCACTCTCCACCGTGATGACTTTGTCGCCTCTGCTCCAAGAGACGAGTGGTTTTGGGGAGCCGGTCGCGGGGCATTCTAATATGGCGTTGCTCCCCTCGACAGCCCTCTCGTCGTCCATGGGCTCCTTGAAACTGGGCGTTTCAAAGACGATCACTGTGGCGTACGTCTTAATCTCGCCAGCTTGGTTCCTCGCGGAGCAGGAGTAGACGCCCTTGTCCGTCAGCTTGACGTCTGTGATGATGAACGCGTCTTCGTTTGGCATGACGTGAAAGCGTCGCTCCACAGCAGCGTGAAAGTTTTCCCCGCCGTCCTTTTGAAACGCTATTTCCGGGGTGGGAGAGCCCCTCGCGGAGCACTCCAACTTGGCGTTGCTCCCAAGTCGAACAGTCACATTTTGAGGCGTTTTCACAAAAACGGGAAAGCTGTGAACAGTGACGTTGGCCTGCTTTGAGTAGACGATTCCCAAGTGGTTTTGTGCGATGCACTGGTACGTCCCCACGTCCGCCCAACTCACGTTCCTCAGCTCCAGACTGGAGTTGATTTGAACCGAGCCGTTGGCCAAGCTCCGCTCCAAGTTGACCACTTGCGCTTCCTAAACAAAGAAAGAATCGAGCATTTAAATGTGAAATCCTTCTCGAGATGAAGAAGATTTGAAAAAAGAATATTAGTAATAATAATAATTTGCATACCAAGTGCTCTGGTAACTCTCTGTGGTCCTTCTTCCAAATGACTGTTGGGGGCGTGCTGGCAAATGACTCGACGTGGCAGATTAGAGTCCCGCTTCCCTCCATCAAAAGCGTTTGAGTTTTTGGCTCGAGTAAGAAAAGGGGACGCAAAGGTCGCTCTGTTCGGACAAGAAATAACAAAGGAAAACCGTTTTTAAAAACATTTACTTCCTGGAGAAATATAAATGTAGTTCCATGAATTTAAAAAAAATGAGATTGTGGGCATACCAGAGCAGCTCAACTCCTGTGCAGGTATTTCCATCAAGCTTTTCCCTTGGTGCTGTGGAGGGAACGCGCAGAAAGGTCCGTTTTTTGTGACGTTGGGCCTTCTCGCCCGAGCCCTGTGGTGTTTGTTGGTTCTTGAGATTCCTCCCGAGGAAAGGGAAGCAATGGCGGCGATGTGAGACTGGAGCCAGAGCGTCTCGCAGTCACAAGCCAGGGAGTGAACGTCCTGGAGGAGAAGGTTCACTGCGGGAACTTCCTGGAGGGGTTTCCCCGAAATCCAAGTGATTGGGTTGCCAGACAAGTTGAGGGTTTTGAGGGAGACAAGACCTGTGAGGGCCTTTGGGTGGAGGCTTTGGAATCGGTTCGAAGCTAGGTTCAGCGTGTGGAGACTTCCAAGTCCCTTGAAAGGTGCGGCCATGTCTTCCAGAACCCATGACAGCTCATTGTTGCTTACGTCCCTACAAAAGCAAAAATTGTGTTTAAAAAAAATTGTTTGACGACCTTTTTGCGTTATTTTTTTTAATGTTCGAAATCTTACAAAAACTCCAACTTTTCGAGTGGAAGAAACGTGTCTGCTTCAAGAGAGACGAGCTTGTTGAAGCTGAGATTCAGTGTTTTCAATCTGCCAAGTCCGAGCATGCTCCGCTTGGACAACTCTTGAATCACGTTGTATGATAGATCCCTGAAAAAAAAACAATTAATTAAAAAATTAATATTAAAATTAAAATTTTCAGCATCTTGAAAACGTTGCAAAAAACACCATCTCATTTTGAAGAAATTTGAAAGAAACTCTCTGAAAAAGAAATACTGGTTTAATGTTCTTTATTCTTAATTTTTGCTTTTAAGACAAAGCCTTCGTTTCACGCTTGGACCGCTGTGAAGTTGTTTTGAAACTTGGCGTCTAGAGTTGGATGAAGCTTCTTGGAAACATGGTTGTTCTTGATTTATGAACATTTAAGAGATGCTAATTTTTATTTCAATGCGACTCGAAAACTACCGGAAAACTGCTAATGAATGCCTAGCCGGCGTAAATTGGAAATTTCTCTACCCCGACAATCTTCAAGACACCTCGGCAACATTTAGAATAATCCCGGAAATCTTTTAAAACCCCGGAAATCTTTTGAAACCCCGGAAATCTTTTGAAACCCCGGAAATCTTTAAAAACCTCAGCCATCTATGAAAACCCCCGGCAATCTTCAGGGACCCCTGGGTTCTTTAGAGGTTTTACGGTATTAAGAATCTTGAAAAATCTGTGAAAAAGGGTCTAGCTCGCTATACTGAGTTATATATAACTGCGAGAGTTCTTTTGCGACTCTTGAAAGCAACGTCCAGAACCCTTCCAAGCACTAAAAAAGTATTTAATTAAAATCTCATAGGGAGCACATTTCGTAATGCCCCTGTAGAGTGAAAAGCTGTGAATCAAAACTTATCTCTGTGCACCACTCGGAGCGAGAGTGAAAGCAAATGCGAAAAAAATGTATGCCTGACAATGAGCCTGACTACTCCCTGCATTTTCATATTATTGATATGAAAACACGCCAATATAAAAAATAAATATTCCGAGTTGTTGTTCCTCCATGTTTGTTGCAATTTTATTTACTACTTCCGGCGGTAGACTGTGATCGAAAACGTTGTATTTAAGAATACCCCAGTTTTTTGCTAGCTTATTGCAAAAAAAATGTGACGGAGTGAAAGCTTTCTCTGTCGATCCAAATCAATATTTTTAATACTTTCTAACTGAGTGCGTTATTCATGTGGGAGTCTCGAGACTGCATGGAAATGCATGATAAGAGCTCCACTAAATCAAATTCCTTCTTTCTTTTTTATGGGTTTCCTCTCGAAATGGATACACGTTTCGTCAGATGGGATCTCAGAGAGCGGTGAAAATATCATTCTAGATACTTTTTTTTTGGGAATTACCTACTTTTTCTCAACAGGAAAGAGTAAAAAAGCCTTTCTTATTGAATTATGAAGCTTTTTTCGTGAAAGTATCATCATCCTTTTTAAGAGACAGTCTTTTTAAGATGAAAAGTGAGTTAAAAGACTTGTCGGACGAGGAGAGGTGAGAGTTTTGCAAACACGAAACAAAATAAAAATGGGGGACGTACGTGAGATAGGTCTGAATTTTTTTTTCATGTGAGGAGATAATGTGATTTCAACAAGGACACAATTAGATTTTTCCTCCGTAAGGGCTCGACTTGCAAGAAAATAAATAAAAGATGAACGCGTAAGTCTACGTCTTTTCTTTTTAAAACTGTTCTGATTTGTTTCTGCAAGGGAGTGCATAAAAAACAAGGAAAAGTTTGCAAAGAGAAAGTTGTGCGAGAGGATAAAAGAGAAAGGTGTACAGCAGCGTCATGTCTTCTCACATTCTCGATGAAAAATTAACCTGGCTCTTACAGATTCTTTATTGAGCATGGCTGGAAATTTGCAAAATTATAATGAAAAGTGCAAAATTATCGAGCAAAAAGAAAGTTTTCAAGGGGTATATGATGCAGAAAGCTTTGGAGGGAAAATTTAATGCAAAATTTTCAGTCCAAAATACTTAAACCAACGAAGAATTGCAAAAAAATATAGGGTGTTTCTGCGCCTATGGGGCAGTTCATTAGTTCGAACAAGGTTTTAGAGGGAGGGTGGGTCGAGAATTTATGTGATCCCACCATTTACCACGTAATCTTAAATAGCTTGACCAAAAGGGGATGGGGGTAATAAGTAGTATTTTTTTGTGACGTAATTTATGGATGGCTCCTATCTACGCGTGAAAATGTACTGTGAACAATAAAAAAATCATATTGAAATCCGTTTGGAATGGCAAAAAACAGAGGACATTCGTAGCACAGGAAGTTTTATTCTTCTTTTTTTAAATTTGGAACGCTCGAATGAATTCAATTTTGCAAATGAAAAAAAGGAAAAAAATCAAAATTGCAAGCGTGGCTGAATAAATTGTGTAACGGTAGGAAAATCCTTTGACAGGGAGGACTTGAAATAAAAAAAGGAATGGATGGGAATCTCACAAGCGGATAAATTGAAGTAGTTTCTTTTGTGAAATTCCTGGGATACAAAAGAAACGTCTTTTAATTTTAAAAAGGTATACCTGCATACCGACATGTTTGTTCTGTGTTACGTTCTTTTAAGGATTTCAAATGAATGGAGCATTTTTTTTTTTGTCTAGGGAAGTTGGGTACGATACTCCTCTCTCAAAATCCAATTAAAAGCAATGAATATATTTTTCCCCGTGAAATGAGAACTGCTCTGGAATAGATTTATTATTTCTTTGTGAAAATCCTTCTCCTCCTGTAGGAGAACAAAAAGTAAAACTTCGCAAGGTAACACATATACCGTAAAACTGCTAAAGATCGCCCCAAGCAAATTAAAGTAAAGTAAATTAAAATTTCCCAAATTTCCCTCTCGACACCTCGGCGATGGTTGGAAACCCAAGGAAATTCAAGTTTTTACTTTCAACTGGTTTTCAATTGTTTTAATTCATATTTTCATAACGTAAATTTAATTGTGATTATATATTCCAATGACAAATTTCATTCCGAGTGGCTTGCATTTCGTCACTTTCTGTTATCATTGCCGATATTTTGGGCTTGATCCCTGTATTATTCCCGGCGTTATTAAGAGACCCGGCGAAATTACAAATTTCCCTCTTGACCCCGGCATTCTTTAGAAGTTTTACGGTAATCAGGTAATAAAGTGTACATTTTGAAACTGGGTGTATACAAGACCATGATGCATGTGTATCCTCGTTGAAGACAGGTTTTTATTTTTGTTGGTGTTATAAGTTATGAGGTGGCAAAATCACGAATACTATATTGAAACACCTCCAACGAATTACGGTTTCCGATAGAAAAAAGAATCTCATTTGGAAATGTAACCAGCCTATTCTTATCTGTTTGATTTCATCGGGTTTTATATATATATGGAAAAAAGGCGTGAGATTTCTCCAACCAGCATCATCGCACTACATCTTTGGAAACGTGAGCTTGGAAATTGTTCGTTATGGCATCCTGCCTATGTTTCCAGCCATCTCTTTAGCGTCCGATATTTTCATTGTTTGTAAACTATACTCAATCACAATGCACGTCTTTCGACGACGTTACTTTACGTTTTTCATGCGTCACGACTTGATATTTGAATGCTAGGCTGATTGAGAATCCTCCTTGATAAGGGATTTGATGCACAGGACAATACAAGAATCAATTCTCGATTGACGTCCTCCGCTGTCCTTTAACTTACTCCATATCCAAGACGACGTACCGCTATAGCCACGCAAAATGTACAATGTTGGATAAGAGCTACATCCATGTATGCGTGTTCTAGTAGTATAGTGCTAGCTAATAGCATTAGGACATGATTACTATTACTTAAATAGCCTATATTCAAGCTTGGAATGCATTCCACATACTTTTTTTTATCCGGAGCCTTTTAAGAGTTCAAAGCCAAAAGAAAAAAAAAACTTTTCCCACGTGCCATCTCTCATGTAATTGATGGTGATGGCCCACTGACAAACCCAAAAATTCTTATTCAATTCACCAGAGGAAAGTTTTTGTTCTCTCTTCATCATCAATCCTCCTCCTCGCCACGACATTTGTCTTCGACGAAAGAGCCATGCTAAGAATTGACTCTGAAAGGATGAGTTCCGAATGTGATTTATCAAGTAGCTACAAATTTCGTTACGCCGAATACCGTAAAGCTTCCAGAGAACGCCGGGTCTCTAAATAACGCCGGTTACAAAACAGGGATCAAGCCCACTGGGATTGAAATATATGATATAACAGTTTAATTTAACTTATGAAAACCTAAATTAAGGCAAATTAAAACCAGTTAAAAGTAAAAGTTTAAATTTCGCCGGGTCTCAAATTTAAATTTTTGTCCTGGGGCGATCTTTACAAGATTTACGGTATATCAATTTTTCGTTTATTTTCACGCCGGCTGACTTGTGAACTGATCGATCGAGAAACAAAATTGTACGGTAAGTTTTTTTTTTCTTCTCCATAAATATCACTATCACCAGCCTCCCAACACTTTTTTTCCCTAACTTATTTAATAGTCTTGGTCGTTGTGATATTCTAATCTATTCTGAAAGTAACAAACAGTAGGAGTCCATCTTATTTTTTTCAAGTGCTGGTCTTAAAAACTTTGTAACACATGCGTGAAAATATTAAAAGAAAACATTGTATTACAAAGAGACCCTTGAGAAGACCAACTAATAAACGTTTACATGAGCTTCGTATAAGAAGCAAACATCGTTTCGTTTCTTCATTTTCATAAGGAAGAAACATGTAGCTGAAAAAAGGGAAGCTTCTCAGTTTTCTAATCTCTTGAAACATATTTATGGCCGGAACGTTGTTACAAGGAGTCATAAACATGTTGTGAAATGAGGGAAACCAAGGAACATGGAAACAATAAAAAAATATATGATATTTTGTAATACTAAACAGTTTTACACGCGGACAGTGGGTAGGTATGTATGTGTGACTGTCCCTGGGAAAAAGGGGAGATGTCGTATCAAAAAAACAAAAAAATAGTTTCTATATATTTTGGGATCTCACTGACCAGTGCAGGATAAAGAATCCTGACAATCCTTTTTTCTTGAGCAGGAAAGGAATATGATGTCATTGTCCCTAGGAAAAGGGGATATGTCGTATAAGGAAGTGTCTAGAAGCAGCACAATTAGTTTCTCGCTATTTTTACATTTACGCTTTGGCATATTTGTCAGATAAATACAAGTGTAGAGAAGATTGTATCTTGTTTTTTATACAACATCTCCCCTCTGCCTAGGGACAGTCACATATAGAGACCAAGTCAAGTGGAGCGAGTGAACGACAGGCAAAAGTCAAGAATAATTAGGAGACCAGGATTTTTTAAATGTGTAGAAACATAGAACCGGCTTAAACGCAAAAAAATATCTGGTCCAAGTTCTCACTGATCTGGTTTTCGAGGAGGCTTTGAAAGAAAAGAAGAAAAAAAGTTTGGTCATGGTATTGAAATTTACGAACGGGGGGGGGGGGAGAGAATTGATGGCCATTTGCGTTAGTTTAATGCAAACGGAAGCACGTTACACACTGTTTTTTTTCTTCATTTTTTGTAGGGAAGCAGCTCTTTTCCAGATGAATCAGTTTTAGTGTGTGTTGCTCACACGTTTTTGAATTTGTTATCAAGATGATTATCGTCACTGCTGCACAAGAAATTGGATTACTTAATGCACGCGATAACAAATTTTCTTATAAATTTTTTTTTTCCACAATCATCAAAGAATAAAATGATATTTTTTTCTTTTACTTTGTGCACACAGTCTATTATCATTAAAGGATTTATTGCTGTACACATAAAGTCGTAATAATAAGAATGCCATTTCTTGATTTTATACTTTTTTCCTGTGTACGTGTAGGCGGAGCCCGGGAATTTTATGGACCGTGCCGAAGACTGGAATTGTATTATTTTTTTTTAAATGAAATAAATACGGATCATTCTTAAATACGGGTTTAGTTACAACTATAATCTTATGACATGACGATTGTTGTGGGCAGAGGGGGCTATTTTAGGAGATATAAAGCTACGTAAAATATGAGGAAAAATATAATCAGAAAAAATCTAAAAACGACATTAAAAAATACTCACAAAATCATAGCGCCTCACCGAACATCGATGTTTGTTGAACAAGTTTTGTAAGATTTTGCGTGAAAACTCTTTAAATTTTTAGCCAATTTCTTGAATTTCAGAAAAAAGGAGAAACTTTTGCTCCAATTTTGATTTTAAAATATATGAGAGATGAAACGAAATGGTCGAAATATGATATTTTAGGAAAAAACGAGACCCTGATCTCGTTTATTTTCACTTGATGCGCCAATATTTTGCCCTATTTCATTCAGGAATGGTCTCAGAAAAATATGTGACATTTCCTAGAAAAACCCTCCCTAGTTATGGGCATACATTTTACCCTAATTGTCGCTGTTTTTTCTTTAGCATCAAGCTTCAATTCAAGTTTGAGCATGATGGATCAAATTAAGCAATAATGAATTTAAAAAAGGGCTAACTGGAACAGGTGTGTGCGCTGGCTAATTATGAATCGGCAAAATGTGAATGTGCAACTCTTGAAATACGGACGAAAACTGATTAGCATTTTTCTAATAATGGAAGTATCGTGGAGAAGTAAAACGCAATTTGTGAATAGAGAGCAGCCTAAAAACAAGGAGTGGACAAGATGCGATATTTTTTTTGAATTTAAAAGTGGATAAATATTTTGCGGCTATATTTTACACCCACCACCATTCGACAGAGGAATAAAATGGAGTTAAAAAAACAAGAAACGATACGATTTATTGGCATGGTATCCTAGGGAAAGAATAAATAATGAATTTAAAATATGCGAGATATTGACGCGCTTAAGTGTATTTGTGCAAAATAAAAATATGCTTGATGATACTGTTTAAAAAAAATCAAACTTGAACTCCTTTTGGCAGTATGGAAATGTATTCGCCGTTCGCCGATAATACTTTTAAAAAACTCCCGGTCCCGAGCTCCTTCTCTACAATTTTTAACTTTTTAAATGAATTTTGTGTCTACTTAACTATCCCCTCTGCTTCTGTTTCGTTTCGTAAATCCTCTAAAGAACGCCGGGGTTTTTTTTTCATTACTTTCGTAGCTTTCGATGAAATTAGCAAAAAAAAATCCTGTGATTACAATTTATGAGGATATTCTCATATCCACTCCAAGCAAGTCCAGGTGGAGAAAAAATAAAAACTTTTATCTGTGACTCTGACTACCTGCCTTTAAAAGGGATGATTAGGAATGACAACCTGATTAAATATTCCGCACCAAAAGTGTACAAAATGGGAGCATGAGTAATTCAAGCATTCAGGCAGCAGCAGCAGCAGCAACAGGCTACCAAAATTGACTCCGTTTGGGAATCTCAACGATTTTCCTCCAGATTTCTTCTTTGATTATGATTTTGTATTTTTTTTTCAAAATTTTTTGACGTGTTCGATTAATAAATTATGAAATGCTGGGAGATACACCCTTTAGCCCTTGATCAAGGTGCTCCTCAACTCAAAAACATGCGCAATATCTGTGACTGTATCTAGGAAAAGGGGATTTGTCGTACAAAAAAGTAACAAAGGAAAAAAGACTCTACATTAGTTTTCTCTCAAAAATATACCAAAGCGTAAAGGTAAAAGTAGCAAAATTTGTTTCTCGCAACTTTTACCTATACGCCCTAGCATAGTTCTCAGAGAAAAACTGAGAAATTTAGAGTATTTTTTCTTTGTTCTTTTTTTTTGTACGACATGTCCCTTTTTCCTAGAGACAGGCACATTCATTTCACATCAGATTAGGCTGAACAAAAATTTGGAGTTGGTAGCGCTCCCATGAGCACCAACAAATTTTCACTCGTGCTGCTGGAGGCAATCTAATCATGGCCAGGTTGTTTCTCATTTTGTATTATCTACTAACCTGCCCAGGATTTATCTCAAAGCAACCAGGTAATAAAAAAATAAAGAAACAAGTCCTGCTCTGAGAAGTAGTTGTAGTAGCGGATGCAAATGTCCAAAACTCTTTTTTTGTTTTTGTAACTAGGAAACTTCTCTTTCAAAAAAAGTGAATTGAGAGAATTCTCCTTCGTCTGACCGTTTTTTTATATTCCGTCCAGCCTAGATTTTTTACGCTAGCAAACTCCTCGCATCAGTTTTTTTCTTTCTTTCAAAATAGGCCTTGCAGCTATGAAAACAATGGAATTGATGATGAGGAGCGAGTGGACGTGGTAGGATGAAATATTTTTATATATTTTTTTGAACCTCGGGCTAGAAACAAGGTGAAGTACCTTTTTCATTTCTTGAACGTGTGGTTTTTGCTCTGCAAGAAGCTGTTAGCAAAGTGTAAAAGAGAGAGTTACCTCATGCTGCTGATGCTTCTCTACTCATCTCTGGAAGTGAGTCAACAAATATTATATAATATATATATATATATATACCGTAAATCCTCTAAAGAACGCCAGGATCAAGAAATAAACAAAATATTTTTAAAAAATTGTGACGAATTCAGAAAAAGGAAAGGAACGAGGGCTTTATAATAAGTACCCACTCAACTTCCATTTACCGTAAATCCTCTAAAGATGACTGGGGTTAAGATGAAAAACTTGGAATTGAAATGTTCACCGGGTCATTGTTTCTTATCGCCGGGTGGGGTGGAGAGTAACATTTGAAATTTTCGCCGGGCACGTTCTTTAGAGGATTTACGGTATATATAAAAAGAGCTATGAGATTTCGGTACTCAGAGAGAGGTGATATTTTTTTGTTTTAAATACGGGCGAGGGATTCACATTTTTTTAAACGTTGATTTCACGAGTAATGATTTATCGGATAATTTTTTATGGGGAATGATTCATTGTTTCTGTAATGATCAAAAGTGGCTGATTCACAGGGGTAGACCATGTTACGAGCGTAGAGCATCGCCACACGAGTGTCCTCATCAAGGACACGAAAAATGCCAAGTCAACAACCAAGACAAAAAAAAAGATGAAGGAATTGCTCAAGTCGTGCGAGAAAACCACCTCCACAGTTTTATATCAATTTGTGTTCGAGAGATAGCGTATCTTTCTTTGAAATTAGCATTTGATTTACTAGTCTCACCACATAACCTTCCCTATCATTTCTCTTGTGTCAGAAACTGTTCCCAAACGAACAATGTACCCAACCTTTTGGCTGTTGTCTTTTA
Source organism: Akabosia matsudoensis (assembly GCA_019593645.1). Lineage (NCBI taxonomy): Eukaryota > Metazoa > Arthropoda > Collembola > Entomobryomorpha > Paronellidae > Akabosia > Akabosia matsudoensis. The sequence continues at coordinate 13,348 of VICI01001044.1, read as the reverse complement.
TGAACGGCCCAAGCAAACAACGGGAAACTTATGTGACGCAGGGAATAAAGCAAAGAAAGGCTTTTAAAAAAATATCTTCTTGAGTATCACGAGGACGACACAATAAAAAAATCGGTTTGAGTCTGGATAATCTTTTTTTAAATTGTCTTGTACATTGTACAACAAAATGTAAACATGACAGGAATTCAAAAAAAAACTTGTACTTTATCTCTTGTAAGTAGCAAAGTGTGCGTGGCGTTGACGAGATATCGGAAAATGATGATATTCATTAGCTGGAAATAAATTGATAAGACTGTTCGAATACATAAAAAACGACTTTTTTACGAGTTTTACGCGCTGCCTGAACGGGTAAGATAAAAAAATAAAACAAATTTGTAAGTGTTAATTACAAAGAATAAGATTTTGGGAGCTTCTGGATTTTAAACGTTTCTCGTAACGCTAATTTGTGGAAACAAAATTAATTGTGATTTGTTTTTCCGTAATGACCAAGGCGGAGTTGGGTTATTTGGGCAAATGTAATTAGGAAGGGCCGTGTGGAAAGGGATAATGTAGCTTGGCTCCTTTATAAAAAAAAAACTATTTTCACGCCCATGTCATTTGTTTTTTCTTGCAAAGTCATGGAATCAACTAGGTCGTGTGCCAAAGAAAAAAGCGTTTTTTTAATTATTTTCTCTTACAAGCCAACACCACCGTTTCCAAGACATTGTTTTAAGAATATACTTTACTCCGCGGTGGCTACGTAATGACATAGTCATGCGCCAAGAGTGCCACAAAAACTCGTGATAATGACATAGTCATCATGTTGATTGCTGGAGTAATCATATCTTCTTCTTCTTCTTTTTTCTACTTCTCGACACCCTTGTCCTTTTATTTTATTTTTCTTGAAAATTGAAGTGAAACACACACCCTCTCAACCACACGGTCCTTAATTCGAAACGTTGTAATTTCATAGTTAAATTGTTTAACAGTAAGTAGCCAAGTACAAAAAAAATGTAAACAAAAATAAAAAAATAAAATGATTGCACGCGAGCTGCTATTACGACACAAAAACGCATCATGCACACATGCCATCATCGTACACACCGTAAATCCTCTAAAGAACGGGGAGGTTACTCGTCACCCAATCCGGCCAAATTTAAATTTCAAGGTTCCATCTTAACCCCAGCTATCTTTAGAGAACTTACGGTACACGGAAGTTAAGTGGTTTGTCAGATACCACTCGTTCCTTTTTATTTCGCAATGTTTTAAAATATTTGTTTTTTTTCGTGATCCCGGCGTTCTTTAGGGGATTTACGGCAATTTTCTTTCCTTGTCCTCTTGTCCTGTTTTATCCATGTCTTGGCTTTTGTTTTTTTTGTGTGTAAAAACAAACAAAATAAAAGAAATATTTGAACTGGTGAGCCAGCCTTGTTTAGGCAATCACTGGGAAATAATGTAAGCCGAGTTCCGTACAACTTTTACTCGGAGTCCACCAATTTTGGCACAATTACAATAATACAAGGGTTAGGTGTAAGTGCATTACAAGAAAATTACAGGTGTTGTTCCCTAATTTCCTTTGTACCTTTCATTTTCCCTTCTTTGGTGCTATTTTACTATGTGTAAAAACGTATCAGAAAGAGATTACCGTGGGTATACCACTCTCTGCAAGCTATGGATGCATTTTTAAAAAAATGAAATTTTCTATAAATGACTGCCCCTAGGAAAAGGGGATTATGTCGTAAACTAAAAGCAACCAGGAAATCTACTTTACATTCGTTTTTTTTTCTGACAAATTTGCAAAATCGTAAATGTAAACGTAGCGAGAAACTAATTTTGCTGCTTTAACACTTGCGCTGCGGCTTATTTGTCAGAGGAAAATGAATGCAGAGTAGAATATCTTGTTTCCTTTTTTATACGACATATCCGCTTTCCCCATGGACAGTCACATACTTTTACTTAAAGTGAGATGGTTGTTTTGTTTTGCCAGACATGTTCAGTATTGAAGTATCGGACGACTTACAAAATTTGCAGTTCTTCCATGTACTCCCAAGCGTCATCTTGGATTTTCGAGATCTCGTTACGGCTCAAGTTTAGCGAGTCCAACGACCGGAGACCGTACAGCCATCGTTTTTCAATAGTTTGAATACTGTTTCCATCCAAGTACCTGTGGATTTTTGTAAATGAAAAATTAAAATATTAATAAAAGAATATTTGGCACGTCCACGAGCAATTCATAGAGGAAGTCATGGATGGCAAGAGAAAGAAGATTGAAGTTTGTACAAGACAGAGATAAAAGAACTTACGTAATAGTTATAAATATAAAAAGCTATAGAACGTTTTAAAACAAGAGAAATGAATTTTTAATACTGACCAACGGCGCTTTCTCACTGATTAGTTGGGCTTTGAGTAGATATACATTACATATATGTATCATGATAGATGCAAAACTACTCTGCTTTTTTTTACTCATCTTGTCAAAATCCCAACCGTCGTAGTCATGGAATTAGGTAACTTTGTGCAGTCATGTTTAGTAATAAATTTACAATATATTTTTATTTTGTTCCCATGAAGGATAGCATATTTTTGCTCCCATGGCTGACAAACATTTTTTTTTTTGTAAATCTACATGTTGGGTGCACAAACATGATTCTTACCCTAATTTAATTATGGCGAATAGTAGCGAGTGGCGACGCAAAATCACACATAATCAAAAAGCATAAATATTTATTTTTTATGCAAAGTGTTTTTTTTTCTTGTATGCAAAGGCGTAGAAGAATATGAAAAAGAATGGTTTCATGAGCTTGATATCAAGAAAACTGGTAGATAAGATGCCAGTGGCAACATAGTGCTAATTACAAGAATAAATATGAACAAGCCATCAAAGTAGAAAAAAATATCCGAGTTTTGTATGCAGCAGCAAAAACCAAATTAGCCGAGGAGGGTGCTACCCACCAGGTGTACTACGTGTTTGACATTGAAAATGTTCCAAATACAGGTCCAGTTCCAAACTGGCCATAACAATATCCCTCTAAATGGACATTTTAAACAACAGCGAAAATTCTATCTCTAGCAAAAATCTTTGGAGATAAACCTTTTTTTCTTTTTGTAAAAATATATTTGTCTATCGTCCAGATCAGTCTTGCAGCCTTTTTATGGAATGTTGTGCTATGATTGCCATCTTGATTTCTGCTTTTGGCTAAGATTTTGATAAATATCCACCATTTCGCTTGACAAGAAAATGACTGACTCTGACTTGAATCCCTTTTTTTATTATTCCAAGACGATTGTTTGTTATCACCATGGCTTGGCTAAAAAGATAACTACTTTTTATTTTTTTAAACCCTTTCGGCGACTGCTTCTGGAGTAGCCAACCAAAACCATTTTGTTTTTCAAGAGCTGCCAATTTTGTCCGTCTGTATTGCATATCCAAGACGACCGGCCGCTTAGCCAAGCAAAATGTGCAATGTTGGGTGAATTCATGCATGCATGAATATGTTAATATGGTGCTAGCTAATAACTTTAGGACATTATCACTTCGATGGCTAATACACACACAAAAACCATGGCAGATTTTCTTTTTGGTGTGAAGGTGCGAAACATGCTCGTTAAAAAGAAAGCAGATCCAAACCCGGCCAAGCCAAGCTTTTTGTCCTTCGTGTGTACCTGACTACCGTAAAACTTCTAAAGAACGCCGGGTTAAGAGGTAAAATTTGAAATTTTGCCGGGTCTCTAGATAACGCCGGCTATAATACAAGGATCAAACCCGCAATATCGGCAATGATAAACGTTTAGTAACAAAAAATGACGAAATTAGCCACTCGGAATGAAACTGTCATCGAAATATATGATAAGAATTGACATTAATTCATGAAAACCAGTTAAAAGTAAAAATTTAAATTTCGCGGGGTCTCCAATCATCGGTGCGTTTCTAGTTATCGCCGGGGGTCGAAAGGGAAATTTGAATTTTAGGCCGGGGCATTCTTTGCTAGTATTACGGTATATTTCCCTCTAATGATTCTTTCATTCAAAAAATCCCTTCGAGACAGAACGTTTTTTTTTCATTCCAGAAGGAAAAATTGTGTACCAAATAAATCTCGCACCAGGCTTTCCTTCTGGCGAATCAACTCGCGAACCGAAACCCGAAACAGATTTTTTTTTTGGCAATTTAAGTTGAGATTAGGAGAGCGAGTAGTAGCGGGAATGACGTAGAAATTTGGAGCTCACTTGTTGCCAGCTCGCATTGTTTTTTGCCAGGAAGGACAAGACAAGAAGGGGGAAGCAATCATGACGACGGGTTGGCAGCCTTGTGCGTTTGATCAAATGATGTGAGCTTGAGAGAGTAATTAACAGGTGGAAAATTGCAGTGTGGACTGAGAGCTGATTGTAATTAAAAAATTATAGTTTAAGGCAGTACCACCATCAAATGTTTGCAGCTTAAGAGCCTCGAAAGACTGTTACAATTGTGGAGCTCCTTGTTGTAAAAGAGAATCTACCTAAGAAATATCATATGTAGTTTTGAGCCAAGATAAATATGGCTGGGTTTCTATATCTGAATCACCGAAAGTGATTGAATATGATTTCAGTGGGCCGTGGTGGAGTGCCACCCACACAACATTTTTTATACTGGGTTTTTTTGTTAACCAGAGAGAGTTCTTCTAGGAGATTTCATATGTTTCCTGAGACCATTTCTGACTAAAATCGTATACAATATTGGCGGATTAGGTGAAAAGTATTCGATACTGGTACGTCATATTTTTCCTAAAATTTCGTATTTCGACCATTTCGTCACATATTTCCTGTTTTTTTCATAGTTTGTTTATCATATCGTATTGTATTCATATTCCCGCCATAAGTTTAACGAATTTTCGAGAAAATCCTACCAAAAATTCCCCTGGAAACAGTGACCTGCTAAGAAATTATGACTAGTTTTTGCTTTTATTCTAATTTTGTTAATTATTTTGAATTATAATGGAAATTTGGACATTACACGTGCAAAAATTGTTAAAATTGGTTTTGAGATGTAATATTTTATCCAATTTATTTTCTATTTGCTGTGATATTTTGTCTCATATTGTGCCTTTTCCCCCTCATATTTGCATATCATATTTACGCAGTTCTAATCTCCTTAAATAGCTCTCTCTGTTTATAACTAGTTGCAATAAAGCGACGTTGTTTTTTTTTGTCTTCAAGCACGACTAGCTTTTCCGCAGTCTAGTTTCTTTTTTCTTTCCACGAACGCCAGTTTCGGTTGGAAATGTACCTGATAAGCTAAAGCTTGCCGGAAAAGTGACCACGCAATTTCCCCCGGAGATGTTATCTCAGGGAGACAAGGCTAAAAATTATTTTCTTCAAAGGTTTTCTCCTCCTAATTCTCGGAACGGAAACGAAAGGCTTGTTCCGAATCTTTATAACCATCTTTGTGAAAATTAACTTTTCCCTGTAGGAAAATTAGTTCTGAGCATTTTTTGTGCCTATAAAAAAACATGTCATTTGTTATTCAAGGCAGATGCTCGTATGGCTCACCACCATATTGCTGGAATATGAGTTACTAAGCATATAAATTCTTTACGTTTTTCTGGCAATTTCAATTTGGAGCATATGACGATTCGACTACAAGTGCAAAAGTCCCTTCAGAAACTTTTTTTTTAAATATGGCACATGACAACGCATGCAAGTTAATGAAAGAAAAAAAACTACACTCCAATCTGTCTATTAAAGTCAGCCCTATGAAAGAGTCTGTCTATTAAAGCCATCTTTTCTGTCGCCCAAACTGTATTCAACCAACCATGTATATTCCCAACTCTATAAGAGACAGGCAGTATTAATTAAAGGGACTTGTTATGTCGCCCTTGCTTGGGTGCCTTTTATAGACAGATTCGACTGTATATTCAATTTCGCACAGCATCAAAATTGGAAAATTTCGAGAAAGAAAAAGGGTTTAAGTGAAAAAAGGAGAATGTTGAGTTTTTAAGAATTTTTTTATGTAGTTTTGCTTACAAGTGCTGAATTTTCTCAAGTCCATAAAAGGCTGCATCGGACAGGTTGGCCATGTGGTTTCGCCGCAAGTTGAGAGTGTGCAAACGCTTGAGCTCTTGAAATCTCAAGCTATCCATCGTCTCCAATTTGTTTCGACTCAGGTCCCTGTGGAGCACGAGAGAGTAAAGTTTTATTTTTTGTCCAAAATTAAATGCTAATGCGTGTTTTATTCCCCTCAGAGAGTTAGAAAAGAGTTGTGAATCCTTTAGCAAATCATCACTTGTCTGTGTACCCAACATTGAAAAGTATTTAATAGAGTATCAGATCGCAAAGGAAAACTGTTTTTTGGTACTCTAAAAAGCAAAAACTTTTCCGGACGAAAAGTTGGCTGGAATGGTTGGGGGGATCTCCCGAGTACAAATAATTTCGCGCTATATTTATGCCTGGATAAACGCTCCTCTGTGAAAAGGTTTTGTTCAGAAAATATAGGATGGATGAGTAACTTGCCCGGTGGTAATAACCGGTATTAACCGTTCAGGAGGGTACTCAAGCCCGTACTATGTTAGCCAAATCTCTTTGAGATTATGGTTGTTCGCGTTGTGGGGTGTTTACAAGAAACCACAACTGATTCTGCAGCTCGAGTTCATGTTTAAATTGAATTCCGCATATGAATATGCATACCCATATGGGATGTTCATAAGTGGAATTCAATTCAAACATGAATTTGAGCCGTATCAACTGTTTGTTTCTTGTAAGTACCCCACAACGCAAACAACCATAATCTCAAGGAGATTTCACTGGCTGAGTAATTCTGAAAGCATTGTCTTCCCAAAAATTCTTATCACTGGCAGAAACTGTTTAGTCCACCGGCAGAAAATGAACATGTCTAGGATTTTTAGTACTTCCTGCCTTGGTTTTGTAAAAGTGTAGATCTCTCTTCTAGTTTGTAATCCCTTCCCTTTTTTCTCTTGTTTGGCTCTCTATTCACTCGGCGTGAAAGTCTCCGTTAAAAAAAATATTATATGCCGTAAACACTTACAGTCTTTCGAGGTTCTTCAACGGCGAAAAGAGTTCCTTGGGAATCGCCCTGATTTTATTCCGCTGGAGAGAAAGTTCTTGCAAGTAGCCGAGTCCGGAGAAGCAGCCGGCTTCCAAGACTTCAATCTGATTAGCGCCAAGATTTCTGCAAAGCACAAGACGCACACAAAATGAAAGGATGTTTATTTTTCCATGATACGCAAAAGGATTTGTTTTCTATCTGTGACTGTCCCTAGGAAAAGGGGATGTGTCTGTATAAAAAAAAAGAAACGATAAAATCTATTCTCCGTTCGTTTTACCAGAAAACTATGCCAAAGCGAAAATGTAAAAGTAGCAAATTTAAATTCTCGCCTTCGTTTACATTTACGGTTTGGTATATTTGTCAGACAAAAACGAATGGAGAATAGACTTTCTCGTTTCCTTTTTTATACGACACATCCCCTTTTCCTACGAACAGTCATATGTTTTGTTTGCGAAGTTGATAAACTACAAAGTGGTGAAAGTGCAAACATGCTTTCCCCTCAGCCAACTCCCAAGAGACCTCGATTTTTTGACAAGGCTTTTCCAGGAATAAACTTTGAAAAATGGAGTCTTCAAATAGATCAAGGAGCTTATTAGCAATATATCCTTGCTTGTAACCCATTTTAATTAATTTGCATCATAAAATGCCAAAGGCTTACTACACGTGCATTCAGGAAACTTTGAGCCTTGTACTTATATACAGCATTCGTTATTTTATACTTTTGTCAGTATGCGCCAGACCGCTGCTTATGGCTGTTTCAAAGCTAGTTATGGCTGTGTCACAGCTAGATATGGCGGTTAAGATTTTTAAATAAAATTTTAATCAGAAAAAAAAGGTTGACGTGCCTTAAACAGATTCATTTCTAATGATTATTGAGAAAAATAGATTATAAAATCCATCCTCAGCTTTTGGAGAGAAACCAGTTCGAAAATCTGGACCGCCATAACTGGCGGTTGTATAATTTTGAATTTTTAACAAAATATGGCAAACAGCCATAACTAGCTGTCAAGCAGCCATAAGCAGCGTTCTGGCGGATACTGTTTGTGAAAATCTGAGACGTCTATTGCTCCTACCAACAGGCTTTGGCGTGGTTACCTTGTTTACAATCTCATTACTTTGGTGACTAGGTAATTTTGTTGCTCCAAACTCAGCTAAGCGTAAGATTTCAGTTGGATTTGGATGGATAATCGCTTTTTAAAATCGATAACAATCATGTCGTTTTCCTTTGCGCGGGCAGATGAATTTGAAGGTTTGACCTTCCAAACTTTCACCACGTCAAGGCGAATTTTACTTGGTGACTATGACTAGTATTTTCTCTTACAATTTAAGGGCGAATGAGATCTTTTCCCACACCACGTCGTACTTATTGTTAGCTTTGCAAAACTACCCCAATCGTCAGTAAAAGTAAGTAAAAGGGCTTGGTTTAGCAGGATTTTTCGTGCGTGAAAATTAGGATTGGCAATAAAAAAATCCCTTTCGACGATGTCACCTTGTTCCGAACTACATTTCCTGGTCTAGCCAGCTTATTCAGCATATTCCTCCCTCTGGAACTAATGAACTAACCAGTTAAAAATAACAACTTCCTTTCACACTTTGTTTCATTATGTATTGAGTAGCTAATTTAGGTCTCCGCCTGGTCACTTTTTTTGCTGGGTAAGTCGCCAAGAAAAATACATTTACTCCTGTACAGTTTTTTTCCTTCTGGGACGGATGGCATAACACGTAACCCTTACCAAAAAACAGAACATTTACGAGGTGATAAAAGACTTATTTTTATTTTTTTGTAATTTCCTTAAGGAACTGGCAAAAAGCTTTGGCTCATTTTTCACGTATTCAAAAGTGTTTTTTTTTGCTCGGGGGTGGCGTAAGAAGAAAAAAAGGATAGCTTGAGAGTCGTCATTAGGGCGGAAAAGGGCACGTATTCACACGCATAACGTAATAAAATTTTCAACCGAGAAAAATCGTCATTTTTCATTAAAAATTGTAGTTCTTACACATTGTGCAAAGACGAGTTGGACGGGAAGGAGTGGTTGGCTAGAAATTCGATCCGATTCCGGCTAAGATCCAGCTCACGAAGGGACTTGAACCGAGTCAGCTCGGGTGCGTCCACAGAGCTAATCAGATTACGAGACCTGTGAATACGAACACCAAACAAATACAGGTTGAAAGAAAGAATGAATTAATGAAGAGACCAGAGTCTCCATCACAGCTTTCATTTGTGACCGTCCCTAGAAAAGGGGATATGTCGTGTAAAAAGTGAAACGAGAAAATAGACGCTAAATTCGTTTTTATCTGAAAAATACTCCAAGGCGTAGAGGTAAAAGTAGCGAGAATCAAATTTAGCTACTTTTTCATCTACGCTTTGGCCTTACGAACGAATTTAGCGCCGATTTTCTTGTTTCTTTTTTTTACACGACATATTCCCTTTTCCTTGGGACGGCCACATTTTTGTATTCATGCCAAAATAAGCATAGCTGTTTGGACACCCGAAAAAAAACCGTACTCATAAATTTAATGCTGAATTTTCAAGCTTTAAAAGCAGCCAAGCCAGACTCTATTCTGAAAAAAATAACTTACAAGCTGAGATGAACGAGATCATCGAGTCCATTTGCTTCTGGAATGCTAGTCAGATTATTCCCATCCATTGTTCTGAAAAATAAAAAATAAAATAAAATTCTTTCATTTGTATCAAGCTGACCATCTTTCTGGGAAAATGTTCAGAATCTCATATTCAGGCTTAATTTTGCCTGACATCATTAGACCAACGATGTCAGAGAACATTTCTTGTTCAGTTGAGTGATATTTGCAGAGTAGAGTCAAAAGCATAATTAATTTGGAAGCACTTATGAGAGCAGAGTACGTAGAAAGATTTGTTTACACTTTGCGTAGGAAACTACACACAACAAAGTTATTCATAAACATAAGGGAGAGGAAATGATACAGATTTATTTTCGAGATGACTTCCGCTGGAACGATGTGGGTAGCGTAAGTCCTTTAAAGATCGCGCCGGCGATAATTAGAGACACAGGGAAATTTTTACTTTTAACTAGTTTTACTTTGGTTTAGTTCAGATTTTCATGACTTAAATTCAATTGTTATAATATATTTCAATGACAATTTCATTTTCAGTGGCTTGCATTTCGTCATTTATTTTTACTAAACGTTTATCATTGCCGATATTGCGGGCTTGATCGGCCCGGCGATCTTTAGAGGCCCCGGCGTTGTTTAGAAGTTTTACGGAACATTAATACGCAGCGAATAGCGAGGTTGTTGTATGAATAGGGTGGGTGGTGAGACGGCCGTCATTAAATCTAGAACTGATCGATAAAGGCAATAACTGCCGGGATCACTCTCCCACAGCTTTCTCTCTCTCTCTCTCTCTCTCAAAAGACTACATACCTTTCTCCCTCCCTCTCTCTCTACTTTAAATTACGTGATGCTCTGGTACGATAGTAAAAATTCCAGCGATACAAAATTGCATGGAAAAGCATCAGCTTATTTTTTTCCTTCCTTACAAATAAAAGAATCTTGAGCATTTTTTTGCACAATAAACTGGTATTTCCTTTTGAAAAGTAAAAAAACAACATTTTAGTTGTACTACAATTTTGCCAGCATTTTTCTTTTGCTTTCATCTTTGACGGGGGTAGATGTGCATAATGCTATTAACGAGAGAAACAATTTATCTGCGGCGTAATGGATTGTTTTGCGGACGGTGATGGGCTCCGTTTATTGTTTGGAAGGGAAGGAGTAGAAGACTGTTTTAGCGTTTTCTTTACAGTTGTCATGTGTATTTATGTGGAATGCTAACTAGAAGACAGTTGTGGGAGCCTAACAGTATTATGTTGTCGATGTGAAAGCAGTCAGGGGAAAGCAAATAAAAAAATAAGACGAAATGGAACAGGGAGGAGACGATATCGTTGTTGCGACAGCTTGTGCCAGTCGACGAGCTGGCTTGTGATATGCTACGCCACCCAGGGAAAAATGCTCGTTTTCGTGCCTTCACACATTTTTGAGCGAGTAAATGTGACTGTCTCGAGGAAAAGGGGATATGCCGTACAAAAAAGGAACCGATAAAAAAGACGCTGAATTCGCTTTTTCTTTGAGAAATACGCCACGGCGTAAAGGCAAAAGTAGCAAAGTTTGTTTCTCGAAACTTAATTTCACGAAATGGTTAATGTTTTTTCCTGGTTCCTTTCTTGAACGACACATCCCATTTTCCAAGGGACAGTCACAAACTCATGAATTCAATACAAGTTGAGGAAGGAAACAGAAGAGAAATTTCATCTTGAGATGTTCGGGAATTAAATTGGAACGCAGAGTGGAATCAACCACTGAGAGAGGGCTTAAAAACTACTCCTCGTCATTTTGAGTAAATTGGCTTTGTACGTGGGTGAATGATAGCACGTCTTTTCGTATAAAATTGGCTCTTTGACTTTTAATGTGAAGCCTTGTTGTGTGGAGGGGAATGACAAAGAGTGATTCCTTTAAAAAGCCTACCATTCTTAATAATTCCGGCATAAAAATGACTAAATTGCCATTAATTTTTGGTGATGTACAGAGGCATGTTGTTTACGAGAGGCATACCCTCAACAAAATATTGAGAAACTGATCAAAAATCATAATAACTGCATATCTCCAAGTTGAAAAAGCCTTTGTGAATTAATATGCATGGCCATCGAATAGGAACTATTTTCGGGCCAACATCAGAAAGGAAAACATTGGCTAGCCAAGATGTATACGAAATCCCCGACTGCACAAACGAATATTCGTATTTATTGAAACTTAATAAAAATATTGTTTTGTTTTTTTGACGCCAGCAGGACTCGCCGTTTATAAAATAACACGCCGTGGTATTCTGCGCGGAGGATTGTTCGAAATTCAAGAGCTGTTTATGAATTGATGGTGGTTAAATCTGAGAACTAAAACAATGCTCTATTTTGCCCACAACGTTTAATGCCTTTTTGTAAACAAACAGTTTTGTTATTGGCTATTATATTTCACCAAAAAAAGGAGAAAAAAATTGGTTCATCGTAAAAATAAGAAAAGTTGTCGGCGCGCGAGGAAAGGGCGAATATTAAAGTTGAAATTTGAAAAGCATGAGCTCATCCACAGGAAGCTGGCAGTAAAAGAAAAAAAAAGAAATCTTGGCAGTAAACAATAAAAGTAGGGAATCCTAAGTCAGAGGTGTGCAGGCATCCGGCATCCAGGCATCCAATCAGCTGTTCGGCACCCAGGCATCCAGTGGCATCCGGATGTCTGAACACCTCTGTCCTGGGTTGTATTAGTTTTCCAACGCAAGATGGTAATGACAAATCGACACAGCGACCGATTCAGGTACCCATCATTGGCAACGAGTTGATGACTCTTGACTTGACTCTTGAGGAGCAAGTAAATAGTCACCAGCGGAATAGGGTCGACAGGAAGGCCTAACATTTTTTTTTCATAGAGTCGATGAGCTGCAAAATCTGACTCAGAGACGATGCTTGATAAATTCTGCTGAGTCAAAAAACCGCTTTAGAAACAAATTTGCATCTGAGCAAGGAATAAAATGCTAAACTAAGTAGTCTGATGGTTATTTAGGCGTACTGATCTTGGGACGCTAGCTTTGACAGTTTGGAGAGGGCCACCCACGAAGAAAAAATTTGCATACATTTTTTTTTCTTGCGAAAGAATAGCGACCGGATAAGGCATATTTTTATATTTTTTTCTGTGCAGCAGCATCCTGACTGACGCAACAAGAATAAAAAAGAAAAAAATTGGGAAATGCGTGGCCGGACGCTATGTTTTCACAAGAAAATGCATTTATGCAATTTTTTTCTTCGTAGGTGGCCCTCTCCAAACTGTCAAAGTTTGAATCATTGGAATACGCGTTTAGATGCTGCTGCTGCTTGAGTAGAGAAATTGGCAAAAGGTAGTAAGGTGGCTCTTGTTGACACAACTGCTTGTTAAGAATAGAGTAAACAAAAATATGAATAGGCAGACTAAAAGAGAACTTTTATTATTCCCTCTATCTCGGTCGCCGAGTCAACAAGAGGCTTATCAATATAAATTTGAATAGATTTCAAGTGGTATCATGATAACCCAGTATCAGCACTTTTTTGTAAATTTGAAATTCCTGAGAAATCCTTGTTGGTCTGTACAAATACACTTAAATTTTCGTGAACAGTGAATGCATGCATTTTGCAAGTAATTTTTTATGTCGTTATTGTTGTTTTTGTAGGGGAGGGGGTGCCCTATTTTATGCATGGATAAAACGACAATCTACTAAAAATTCCAGGAGTCAATTCAATACACTTTTCCTCGAAATCCGTAGTCATTTCCTCTGTGAATGAA
>VICI01001043.1:0-21342 GCA_019593645.1 Akabosia matsudoensis | reverse complement strand
CCTGGTCTTTAACATCTTCAGAGAGAAGACTTCTTTATTGTAGTGTGTTCGTTGTTTCCATTATTACGACTGGCAAATACTCTTACAAAGCTGGTTTTGCAAATAAGCATAGTAAAGTGAAAAAATAATATATGCAACAGCGGTGATGTGGTTTTCAGCTAATACGAGACTCAACGCACCTGTGTGCAGTAATTCTTGAATTGATAGCACAGTTGAATAATAAAGTGCAATAAGGAGTTAACGTTTTTTTGGTATGCTTTTGGCGGAATTTGAACGGGATCCCTGTAACGAAAACAATACTACAGAGGTTACCAGCAAAAATTGAAACAATTTGAAACAATAAGGAGAGCAGCAGGAGTAGTCTTTTCATGAGACGACTAAAAAAGGAGAGAGCCACATCTGCGCATATGCTGTATGCATTTTTGGGATCGTCTTCATACTTAAAACCTGTACAAAAGGACTTAACAAGATTATCTCCTTTCGAGAAATTACAGTATTTTCGTGTGACTCAGGAGCAGAGCAATACTATCATTTAGACAATAATAGTAGATAATTTTGCGACCAAGTCGTGATAGCATTAGGGCAGCAAGTGGTTCTACAACTAAAAGTGACCAAATTCACTGACCTGTGTCCTCATGCTGCTGTTCACACTGCAGCATAATAATTATTGAGCAAAGAAAAAAACCCGTCTGCACCAAGACGAGCTTTGGTTATCATTTTGATTTGGCTGAATTACACCATCAATCTTTCAAGTGTCATTGTATCACAAGCATATCAGTAAGATGACATGGTGTTTCTTCCGAAAGAGAACAAAATAGACTGTGTAGCAGCATAGAACTCGTGGATTTTTTCTTAGTGTAGAGCTAAATGATTTATGACACCAAGTGAATAGAAGAATTGTGTCTTGTCGATAGTAAACAAGTTATAATCTTGAAAAAGATTATAGGTAACACGAATAATTTTCAATTAAAAGGTGACAACGTTCAATTCTATTGTTGGGCAAAGTAAAAACAATACAACTTTTTCATGAAGTGACGGAAGAATAAATTGATTTAAAAAACGTGCAAGGTGTGATTCTTTGATAGCTGCAAAATATTCGCATGCCTAATTTAGCAGCTAATAAAGTGGTTAGTTTTGTGTTCATAAAGTAACGTATCAAGAATCAAAAGACTATTTATGAGCGTGTTCGTTCCGGTACGAAAAGCAGAAAAAAGTTACAAGTGGTTCAACGCGAACAACACAAATTAACAATTTCACGGGCTAGTAAGTTGCGCACTCCATTGGAACGAGACAGAGCCGGGAAAATCATGGAACAAATAGAGTGACGAAACAAAGAGTAACATGGAGGGTTCGTGTGCAGCGGCTCCTCCGATGGTCAACATGTTGATAGGAGGGCAAAGATCAAACAATGCAACTCCACATCACTATTATTCAACACCGAGTGTCGAGCAGCCGTCAAGCTTTATAAGTAACCATAGTTACATAGGGCCTGAGCCTCGTCTTCACCACCACAATGCGAGAAGGCCAAGTATTCATCAAATTCATCATCCGCAAACATCGCGGTCGACCCCGCAAAGAAGTCGGGGGCAGAGCCCGGCGGTAAATTCACTTGCAGGAACAGAAAGCCTAATGATGGACGCTAGTTCCTTATCTCCTCCAGCCACATCCCACCATGTCCATCATCATCCTAGTGGTCATCACTTGAATAACCCATCTCCACATTTACATCTTACGAGCATCGGGCATGGTCATAATCATTTGCATGACGACTCTCATATTCATATTAACTGTGGTGACACCAGCTCCCATTCAATATCCCCTCCCAACTCGAACTCGAATACAACAATAAGCTGTGGGAGTGGGAATAGCACTTCCGCAAATATAGGAGCGCCGACATCCCGAACATCAGCTGTAAGAGGTACTGGTGTCGGTGGGGAAGCAGTTCCTCCAAACAGCCGTAGTCATCCCAACAACAATAATAACAGTCACCGTAGCAATACCAAAGAAATCTCTGGAATGTCAGAAGATTACGAAAACTATAGAAACAATAGACGAAGCAATAGCCGGAATAGATCCAGTGGTGGGAAAGGACAGTTGCCGAAACACAAAAAGTCAATTTTGGAGGATGACTGTGAGAAAAGTGGGGGCTGTGGGAATAGCTCAATGGATGAAGACAATGATCATTGCATTAGTGGTTGCAATAAACGCTCATTCAAGCAACGGCCACCATTTATTAACCCCAATCAAGAATTTCTTCCACTATGTGATTCTTTGTTCAACTTGATCTCGTTATGTGCGTACTTTTGTGATGTGGTGTTTGATGTGTTGACAGTGTACACGTGGTACAAAATGAGTACCGAGACTGAAGATGACTTATACGAACTATCATACTCAGCAGTTCTTCAACAGCAACGGAAAAGTGGGAAATTTTCTTCCGGAGAAATGGAGGAGCGAGTGAGTAGCATGCCCCGTGAGCTCATGTGGCAGTGGTCCCTCTTGGGCGTTATTTTTATCACTTTATCGTGTTTTCTAAGTCAACTCTTGTCATTCAAGTGGTATAAAGAGAGTGAACGACGTGGTCAGAAAGCTCCAGACGGTACATTTCTAGACGGCCCTCCTGCGCCTTGCTCTTCCAACGTTTTAGTAGCCATGCATTTGTCGCTTGTTGGCGTCCTCTGGAGATACTTTAAACTTTTCATCCCTGTTGATCTCCGGTTTGTAAAGAATGAAGTGCGAGATCTTTGTTTGCTAAGACTGATTCATGCATTTTGTCAAGCGTCTCCAATGCTTTTGCTTCAACTCTATCTCATTTGGCACGAGCCAGGATTTGACACGGTCACCGACCTCACCAAAGTTTCAACGTGCTTGTCTCTGTTCAGTGTTTGCTGGTCGCTAGCATCCTTCAGTAAACATATCCGCCATCAGAACGTTCACAAGCTAGTGTTAACTTGGTTAGGAGTAATTTTCCAATTTTTCTGGCGGTTTGGCACAGTCACGTCCAGATTCTTAGCTCTCTCCTTGTACGCCATAGTTTACCAATACTGGGTCTTTGTGGTACTGTTTCTCCACTGGTTTTGTATGCTACTTTGGCTCATCTCTCCAAAGAACATTTTCCACGGAGAGAAAATGTCACGTGTCAAAAAACTCTCGTACTCCGCTATCGTGGCTGTTGTCTATACAATCTGCTACATTAACGTGCAGGAAACGAACTCACGAATAAAAGTTGTCATTTACTACGTCACCATGTTTTTGGAAAATTGCCTTTTGTTGAGTGTCTGGCTGATTGCGGTACGATATGAAGATGAGATTTGGTTTCGATCGGGAGTGACCTACGCAATTTTCAGTTGCTTTTTTGGAGGCCTTGCCTTCATGGGATTGTACTATCGATATTTTCACGTAAAAAAACTCAGCTATGTTTACGACGCAGAGAGCTCAATTTACAGAAACACAAGTAGCATTGGAGGGTGCTCTTTAATGAATGATAATGGAAGTATGGTGGCCACAATAAGTGGAGGAGTTGATTACGATGGACGTGGAAAGGGGAACGGAGTGATAATGGGGTATAACAGCGGGAGCGGTGCAACTTCCGGCAGTAATGCTAGACGTGAGGGCAAGAAAAAAGTTGAGAAAAGTAACAACCGAGAAGGGCAAGTGAGAGAAAGCAAAAGTTCAGAGGAAGGGAATGGACCCAAAGCTGGACAAATGAATAAGACGAATGGCCATGCTGTACATCATCCAAACGTTCCTGGCGTGTTTAATTGCAGATTTCACCCAGCAATGAAACGAAAGAAAAAGAAGCCTACGACATTCGTGCCACCACCTGCAGTTCAGCAGAACGAAGGAGAAAATATTTCTGGCCAACAACCGTTATCTGCTACAGCGCTGGCTGCTCAAATGATGATGTTATCAGCTCCAAAAAATAGTAATCAAGTAGCAGACACATCATCATCATCACTGCTACCTCGGCATGCTCCTCAAAGCAGGGAGGAAAGTGGCTTGCTTTTGTGCTCTGCGCCATTGGTACAACAGCAGCAGCAACAACATTCCATGCTTGACGAGTCTCATCTTGAGCACCACCAAAACCACAGCCATCCTCATCAACATCATAGCCATTTGGATAACCACTATGATGTAAGTAATACGACAAATTGTGGTGGAAGTAGCAGTCCCCGGTTGTCACCACATTACGATCTCCCCGACGATTTCGATCCAAACAGTAGCACTGGCGTGGGAATGCAAAGCGCCTGTATGGGAGGTGGATCTAATGCAAGTTCCTACGGCCCAATATATTCGGGAATGTATCCGGTTATGAAAGGTGGGCGAATGATGATACCATTTTGGCGGCGCCCTATGTCAATAACTATGGGAAGCGAAAATGAAGGAAGTGTTAGCAGTCGCATTGATATTCAGCAAAAATTGCAAGAAAAACGACAGCAACAGTTGGCCGAGTTGAGGGAAATCGAGGAGGAAATTAAACAAGGGAAGTTGAAGCGGCCAGAGTTACACGAGATGATGCCTGAGATCCCGGTAAATGGAAGACTACCCATTCCGGTTGAAAAGAAGCAACCGTGGTTTGCTTCGGGTGGAGATGAAATACATCCGCCGGGAATAGTAGGTGGAGAGCATAACGACATGATTGACCCTCAGCAATATCTGATGTATGCCTCGGCTTCAGTTTGTGGGCCCGGTCGTCATGGCCAAATGGCGAGTCCAACCTATCAAATGATGGATAATGGATCGGCATTTTACTACAGTCCAGAGTGGCCTCCTGTCACAACGATCCCTAATTTTTATGAACCTTTGTACCAAAACGAAGATGATTGTATCGGCCAAGATGACGAAGAAGAGGATAGCGTGAGTGCAGTGGGAGGTATGAGGGGAGAAGGAGATGGCCAGGGTGACGTATCTCCACCAAGTGGAAGCGGTGTAGCTATTAGTGGAGGGGATAATATTGGAAAAGGAGGTCGATTGGGTGATAGACGAAGGAGGGGTAGAGGAGTTGGAGCTGATCCGAATGGAAAGACTGGTTTTGATCCCAGCTCCAGAGAAAGTATCTACAAAAGTTACAGAATACCATCAGACATTGACAGTCAAATGAGCCTTCCGCGATCTTATACTCTGCCAAGAGAGTTTAAGTACAAGAGGAAGTTTCGTAAACCGGTGAAAACAGAAAATTTCCTTCCTTCAACAAACTCGAGTGACGGTACGTATATTGTGAATTCGTGATTTACTCCCAACAACTGTCGATTCAAACAAAGGGTAAATATGTGTAGTTAAATTTAATACCTTTGATTATTCTTTTGATTCCTTAGGTGATGTAGACTCTGGAGAAGAAGCAGAAATTTATAACCAAATACGTGGCTACCCGTTGCCGTTGCCTTCAATGCATCATGTTCATCACATGGAGTCAATACCAGGCTCCTCTGGTCCTTCACCTGCTACCGTGGGGGCTTCTGTGTTAGCTTCTCCGATGACCTCATCATCTGCCATTACGCCAACAGCATCCTCGACTAATCGACAATCCCGAAAGAATCTTAATAACCGACCTAGACATAAACTCCACGAGACGAAATTATAGACTATATACTACGCAAGAATTGAAAAGACAATATTGGAACTCGCTTTACCACAGCTTCTCTAATCTCGATAGGAATAAAACACAGTGGCATGATCCCCTGAGGTTTTTATAGAAAAAACCGAAGCTTATGCAGCATTCAGCGTAGCCAGTACCCCTCTACTCATGAATAAACATAAAACGTAATATTAATAATAATACATTTTCAATAACCCCATAATCTTGTAGCGATGAAACAACAATGTTCTGTAAAATCGTTTGCCTTCTATGGCCAAGTAATAGCTTATGAAGATTGTGCTGCAAGGACTCTAGTGCTTCGCAGGAAATTATGGCTGCAGGCATGAATCAGCTTGTGCTTGTATGTGCAAGGAAGCAGACTAGCGTGTACACATTTTGCAAATTACTTGAAGTCATGCGAAATATCAATGGCTATCTTGATAATTCAAACCCCCATAACTTATACGATGAGCAGTTAAAACCACATTTCGCTTGACACTAACTACCTTGACCCGAAATCTTTATGTGACCTCTTCCTCTGAAGAGAAGAACGAAAATTGAAGAAAGATCAGCGGTAATTAAACATCTGTGATGTATTGGTAACTGGCGTGAGTACAGAGAATGCCGCTGTGGTAATAAAATAAATGAAATGCCAATCTAGAAGATTTTGTTTGTGGAAAAATCTTTTATTAGTTTGATTGTTGTTAAAAATGATGCATGGCATGATGTAAGTATCTACGAATATAATGGTTTCAGGCTAAAGTCCATAAGATATTTTGCCTTAAAAATCTTAAATTTTGTTTTATACAGTCGATCTCTACGAGTTTTATGGCCAATTTTAAAACTAATTTTCATATTTTACACGGAAAAGAGTCCCAATACTTCGCAGCCGGCCATATCAGTTGTAAAAGAAATTATCTTGAAGGTACATGATAAAATATATACATATATCGAGCTTTATAAACGCATTTAATAGATGAGCATGATATCGAACAGGTATCCTAAATGTTAGAAAGTTCAGCAAACTTGCCATGACAATTTAAAGGAACGCTGATATTTTAAGTTTGTGCCATAAAACGATGAATGTGATTTTTCCTTGTACAGTTTTTTCTTGATGTATATTACTTGTACTATAGTATGATTTTTGTTAAAATGATTTGTATTATTTATTTTGAATCTGTTTTCAAAGCCTAAAAGGTTCAAAAGACTTTAAAACTTCATCTGTTGGTTGCAAAACGGTCATTGCAACAATAAAACGGAATTTGAGAACACTAACTGTTTTGCATAGATTGTTTTTTTTTTTCAGATCCGCATATGATATCATGTATTTTGTATTCAAGTCTTCTTTTGCATCAGCAATAAAAATATCTGTTGGTTGCAAAACGGTCATTGCAACAATAAAACGGAATTTGAGAACACTAACTGTTTTGCATAGATTGTTTTTTTTTTCAGAATCCGCATATGATATCATGTATTTTGTATTCAAGTCTTCTTTTGCATCAGCAATAAAAATACTGATCGGGTATATCATCATCAGTCAGCTCATAAAACGCTTTTTCATCTGGTTTTCAATAAGCTATAAAAGTATAAATTAGACGGGCCAATCAGCAGTAAATTTGCCAAGAAAAACCATATACCACCACGGTTGGATGCTACACATATAATATATATCGCCACCGGCTTTGTTTAGTCGTTTTTCGAATCTATTCGTTTTCAGTAAAAATTGTAAAGATCAGCATCGTTTGCATCTTGTCTGCTTGATGGACTTAAGCCAAAGCAGAGCGCAAAAGAACGGGAAATCCAGCCAACTACCACCGATGCACCTTGTAGTAAACAAGTAACGAGCAGAAGTGAAACAATGAATTTTTTAAAATGCTACACCTCCTGAAACAACAAAACCAGTTTTTTGCGACAAATTCCAGCTTTTTTCCCTGATCTAATATTGCTTCCAAGAGCTATATAGTTTGCAAAAAAGCATTAATAGGTTTTTTTCTTGAAAAATTTAGAAACAGGAATGTACTTTTGTATGCCTTGGAGCTTAGTAGTAAACTCAAGCTCGCCAAAAATATCTGTGGGAGGGGGTACATGGAATTATCTGACAAACTGAAGGAAAGCGTAAAAAATAAAAACCTTGTTCGGAGTTTTCTTATTTCATAGGAAAAAAAACATTGGGCCCTCTAAGGTGTGTGAAGTTGGATGATATAGAGTGTAGAAACTACTCGTTTGAACTACCAGTTTTATAGCCTGAAGAAGCAGACATACTACCGCCGTCATCACCAAAATAATTTTGATGGTGCAGTTTTCAAGCGGAAAATGCCCGGAGTGGATGTTGTCCTTGGTTGTCGACTGCAATCTTAATCATCCCTTTAGCATGGATGGATATATGGATATGCAGTTTCTTGTAGTCTTCTTCGAAAAATCTAGGAGCCATACGTTGAACGAGATTCAAAAATGACGACCACATATGTCCTCCTTTTTTTATCCGTCTACTTTGATAAAGCATTGCATTGCGAATTTTTAGCCGTGAATTGTTGTTCTAAAAGTGCTTCCAGGCATAGATGAAAATGTGGAAGAAGAATTTTTTGTTCCAAAAAGCGCTCGTGCCCGATTCCCGTCAGTAGCGAAAGGAATAGCAATAAATCTATCCCCGTTGCTCATGAATAAACTAAAAAGTTGGTTGCATGTAATACTCACAGAGATCGCAAGCAATGACCCAAGACAAACAAGAACAAACAATAAATGGCATGATCAAAGAAATTATGTCCTTTTACTTACGAAGCATTATTGTCAAATTCGTCATCCTGTAACTCTTCGAAGAGACGATATCAGACATTAATACGTATGAAGCAAAAATTATCTACGCACGGAGCTCTATCCAAAACACGAATAAATTTTTTGCCCATTTATACGAATCATTATCGTCAAATTTACTCACCTGTAACTCGTCAACGAGGTGAAATCAGATATAGGTCTATTAAGCAAAAATGATCTACGCGCAGAGCTACATCCGCATCACGAATAACATTTTTTGTTCATTTACGAAGCACTATCGTCAACTTTCGTCACCCTGTAACTCGGGAACGTGACGACTTGATTTGTCAACGTTGACAACATAGGCTGTTGATGGTCAGTAATAATATTGTCAAATTTTCAAGCTTGAAGGATTAAACTTTCTTGAGATTTCGCGGAGGCATCCATACGTAAGGAAAGACAGACAGACAACCAAGACGATTTTATAAAGCAGCTTTCGCTACTTAAACTTTATTTTTTAACAGCTGCGACAGCTCATCAAATTTTTATCTGATTCCTAACGAATTGTAGAATAACTAATTGCATTGCTCAGAAAGTAAATACCTAGTGAAAAAATGGTCTTACATTTTTTGTAACGCATTTATCCTCGCAAAATCATGTTTGAATTTTGCATTTTGTTTAAGTATCAGATCAAAGAGGCGTCAGTGGAACTACACAGGGAAAACAAAGGATGGATCGCACATTTTTGTCAACAGTGAAACCGAAGGCGTTTAACAGTTGCACATAAATACGGTAAACAGTGGAACTAAACATACGTCCCGAGAAAGCTTACCCAAATGAGCAGTATGGCTACATGGGCTGAACAGGTGAGACGATGTAGAACTTGTAGTTCCAAATTTTGAAACTTTGTTCTGAGAAAAAACATTCACCAGTTGAACCTTGCTATATGTCAATCTTAAACTCTTAGCTTAAGGAACTTTGTGATTCTCAATAACTTACTTACAGACAACCGACACTATCCTATAAACTTAAGCTTTCACTACATTAGATTCCTTCCCTCTTTTCTATGACTACCCGGACACCATTTGCTTTAAAAAATTGATTTTGTTCACATAGTTTTTAAAACACGCACGTAACATCATATTTTAATGCGTCCTGAGTAAACATTAATTTTCATTTCGCACATTTAAGTATAAGTGAAGAGTGGTGACTTAAAAACCGACGAAAGGCCAATTAAAATATAGTCTATAAAGTTTCCTGGAATCATAATAACGCGTTTACTCATAAATCCTAATTTATGTTCGATTATTTGACAGCTCTTTGAGTGAATTTCGTGCAGATTTGTTTTGTTCGTTAGGAAATATAGCGAAAATTAATCTATATCATCCCACTGCATTATAGAAACACATATAGGTAATAGGTATGTATGCGGCCAACTAAAACAAATTTGTTTTTTTTTTCTAGCACACTCATGGCTGGCCTGAATGATTCTTGGCAAGAAATAAAAATCTTCCCTGATCTTTTGGAAGCTCATAACATTCATTCTTGACAATCCTATCACCGTTGTGTGGTATATCTCATCAAAATTAATGTCGGCAAGAGAGGGTTAAAAAAAAAGTTTACAACTGTCTTATCGCTGCCACGAGAGTCATAAGAATGAGAAAAATTCTAAATTAAAAATAAAAACAAGACACATGAACAAACTGACTTGATAATATTCATTTGTGGATTAGCAGAATATCATAGATGCCGATAAGCCTATATCCTTTTACGAAAACTGCTTGAAGACATTGCGTGCTCTCTGAGAGTATGCATCGTGCATTTCAGTTAAGCTAGTGTAGCGTGTAAACAAGCCAGCCGTGGCATTTCGTCGCAATGATCATTTCCAACAGGAAACCTTAATGCTTGAGTTCTAGGTGAAATGACAGCTGGGGAGGTCGAAACAAATGGGAAACTGGTGAGGAGGATGCAAAATGATTAGTTTGTGACGAACAGCAGTAGAGCAAGCCGGGAATGGAACAAGAGAAAAGAAAAACATTTTGGAAAAAAGTCTGTCACGACAAAAAAGACAGATTTCGTAAATGATGTTCAGCGAAAAAAATATGCTAATGGAAAAAAATATGCCTGGCATAGTGTTGTAAAAGATACTACAGGGAGACATGATGAGATGGGTGGCGGTGTATGAAACGACTTGGCGATGTAATTTCGTATTAGGATTTTCTTTTCAGTTCGTTCGTTCATTCATGGAAAACTGATGGGAGGAGAAAAACAGGAAGCAGTTGGAATAAAAGGCAATCAGCAAGCGGTTTGGGAATGGATTAAGAGAAACTGCAACTTCTAATGAGATTCGTGGTTTTTGAGTGAAATTGGAGTGTTTCCCCGACAGCTTTTATCTCCGTTGATGGAAAAATACTTAATTGTCTTGCTTTTAGTTGTTCTTCAACTACGTGGTGGTGACAAGTGACTTGACGAATAAAAAATATTTCTAGGCGAACTTCCACTGACAGAAAACAAAAATTGGAATTGGCTTGCCTTCATCATTGTGGTGAAAGTTTGCTCAAACTCATTTGTATAAAAAAGGATTGCGATGGGGGACACTTACTACAAGTCGTATGATAGTGATGATGCGGACTCTCTTGAAGAATTGGAAGCACAAATTAGAGCAGCGGATAGAGGAGGTGGCGGAGATGTCAAAGGAGATCCGCAAAAGGACGGTAAAGTAAGTAAACTTGGTTCATTTTTTGTTGCTTTTTAAATTGACGCACCTCGTATGGAATTAATATTTTCGGTGATGCCTGACACAGCCTTCCAAGTATGATATGCATACACGATGAATCTGTTCTATATGATTTGAAGTATCAGCGCATGAATTGTTTCTTTAAGCTAGCGGAGGAAAGGTCCATAGTCCAGTTGATTCAGTAGTACTACAAATTCCAACCCTGAATACCTTATACTAGTCCTTCAACTTCTCACAATAACACGGACCCGCTTCTAAATTAAAAGCAAAAAAGCAAGTACATTTTTTCTAAAATCAAGGAAGCCAAGAATCAATCAACACCAGTATTTGATTTGTTTTTGTTATAGGTATTCATTCATTTAGCTGCAAACGTCATTGAGGTGAAACGCAACTTTTGGTAAATGTGTCTCATTTCCCGTTCTTTGTATAGATGTTCGCATACGGTCTCATAAAGGAAAACTTATTTTTGGATCCAATAACTAATGTTACCTATGGTTTCTTGACTGTGGCTGAAAAGCCAATCACAGCGACTTAAAAGAAAGCGAAAAATCCGCACAATATCTTGCTTCACAAAGATATTCATTTCCAACTTACTTTGGCTAGTGCTGCCAAGTGGCAGGACAGTTGGGAAGTACTTTATATGCTTGCGCAATTGGCAAGTGTGCGTTCTTGCAGCAGTGCCGAAGAAACTGTTCACAAGTTCTTGGATAGTATTTAGTATTTAGGAGGATACTAAAACACAAAAATACATAATATTATCAGCTTCAAAAAGTCTCTTCTTATACTACTTCTGCTATCAAACCCTATCCTGTTAGCCGTATCAACTATTTTTACGATAGGAAAGTGTTAGAAACTATTTAATGTCCGTCGTAAATCAAGGGCCAACAGAAATTAAGTGAATCAGCAAAAAATTAAGAAGACTGTTTTCCGATCCTTCCCTAGTTTAACTGTATACAAGGTGTGTTGTTTGCTGGCTATCATTCAATTAATATGCGTCCCCGTCATCCCTTTTGACTTTGACTGTCTACGGTATTTTGTATAATTAGTTGTTTAATTTTAAGTTATGCAAGGCAAAGCTGCATTTCACTTTTTTATCCAAAAAATATATTCATTATAAGTGATGCGTATGGCACTCCCTAGGTTTTCTTCACTCTTACTTTTGAAATTACCTTGTCACATAGTGCATGTAATACACCAAGAGTCTTCGCATATAATTTCATGAACCTTTAAAGTATGGGTTGATAAACGAGAATGTTCGCTATAGAACTTAAGTGATTTTAATATCCCATACAGTATACTGAAGAGCGATTTTGGAAACAGTGCCAAAAAACCCTAATGCATAATCTATCATTCAACAAATGATCTGAATTTCGAGACCGTATCATGCACTTGTTGTATGTATGTATTTGCATTCCCACCTCGCAGTTATATTAGTGATTTGTTGCACAATGACCTTGAAACATCTTGTCTCCTCGTTCTGCAGATTTTAATTTTTGAAAACTGACGCCCACGTCACTACAGTATTCTTTGGCGGACAGGCGTTCGCTTGCAGCCTTCTATCATCGTGTTCCCACCGTTTCACTTGTACATTCTGAAATATTTGCACCGATTTACCTCGTTACACGACACTTTACAAGATAAGCCAACCATCATGTCTCAGAATTCGACGAATAAGTTGAGACACGCAAAGCCTATATATCGAAGAAGCCTATTTCATGCAGTAGTTGTAGCATACAAAACTGTCATTTGGGAAAATTTCAATTCGAATTTCAGATGCAACACAGAAAAATTCATCCTTACAATACACCGGACGGACGTAATATTTTGTTTGAAAATCGGCGTTTTGTTCTTCTCATATTTTTTTAGTTCCGCAAAGTCACATCCTGTCCTGGTATAAATATCTAGCTCGTAAGACAGTAAAGTAATGTATAGATTTGGTTTCAAGACTGCTAAGAAAGATTGGACACGGTAATCATTGCAAAATAGCATGAAAGTTGTTATGAGAGAAGTAACATTAATAAATCCATTATGTCTTCGCAAATTGTCAACATTCTACGGCCATGGTGACCTACAAACCCACTGTATGGTAGATATTTTACTAAAATGGAACTGGGTATCAGATGTAAGTGCAGGAAGATACCACGCGGAACCAAAATAAATTATTCGGTATTGCCGTTTCTGTAGTAAATATTCGGGATGCTTCATAATGTTTAATTTTTTAAAACGACGATGATGTGATCTTGTAGGGGACCGTGATGACGATGTCGTATTCATGGTATTCTTAAGTACATGTCGGGACATTCTTTAACATCAGTTGCCTGGGTGGTGAGCTTTTTTAGACATTACAGCACACATTTCAGATTTTTATAGTGAAATTTTTCGCACAAGTTAGTTAAATGCGGGTTGCGAAACAAAATAGGAACAGGAGTTACGCAGAAACATCAAGAGGCAATAATACGCACCAAGCAACTGTTTGTTTCATTTATTACTAAGGTTTATTTCATCTTGGATCTGCAATTTTTTTGTAGTGATAATTTTTACGCAAAGTGCTTTGTGAAAAAGGGTTTTAATTGAAATCTGTTGATGGTGATTTTGGTATACCACCACCTGTTTTCGAACAAGATTCATTCGAATAGTGTTTAATGCACACGAAGTGACAGGTGCATTGTATCGTTTTTTCGCCTTATCATGATCAGAGCGTTAATTACGTAATAATTAGGCAGAACAGAGTTATAATTTTTTGAAGTTATGCAAGGAAGCGTTAAAGTAAAGCCAGAAAAGAATGATTGGCGAACTGGGCCTGATGACACATTGCAAGTGGTCAATCCTCACTCAAAGAAGGTGAAGGTAAGTTAACTTACCTGAACTACATAAAACGACTGACCTGTAACTGTAGACTATCTCACTCTCACTCACCAAAGCATTCTCAAGTGGTTTTCTTTATCTTACCTTTTCATCAGATGCTAACAGCAACACTGGCAATGCATTCGTTGAGATTCATAAAACTGATTAAAAAGAAGGTTCATTGTTGACGATTTGATGACGATCGTGACCGTTTTGTCATTGCGAGTGGAGCAAATTTTAACATACATATGTGTATTTGGCAATCTTCACTATTGTTGATTGTCTTTCAAAATGTAAGGGTGGAAACTTTTTTCCGATACCAATTGACGATCGTCCTTGAAATGCCTAAAATGTCATGATTACCGTAGAAATTCTAATATATTCAATACTGTTTACTTAGAGAAAAGTCTAGTTGAAAATTGAAATAAGCACTTATGTGAACGTATAGAACAAGTTTTATTTTCCAAATATTAGTCAACTAACAGTTTATTATGTTTATAATTGTATAGTCCGTCCTATTTTTGAACAAGTGGCTGTCATTCATCATCAGTAATAGTTGTAATCGCGACTAGTTTTTCTTTTCGTTTCGAGAAAATCGTGTACGATTGCACTGGCAATTACAGCCCAGCATCATGATAATTTGACTTTTAGAAAACCTGTAAATGTCTGTGATTAAATTATATATCAGCATGTATTAATGAATGCCGGAAGAATCTTTGGTGGTCTGACTAACATTTTCATTTTAAATATGTATTATCGACCTTAAATTAACGATAATATTATGATATTGACCATATCGCCATGCACTCCATTCAAGGAACAAGCGAACGTCCGAATTCTAATTGTGGTGCCGTCAACGGTGTATGACGGCTTTCAAAATCAAAACTTAATTGGTCTGCAAAAAATAAGTTATATAATGCACCATTTTGTGAAATTATGAAGATACATAATATGAAAACATATTTATTACTAAGTTTTCACAAGACGTAGGTTGCAGCGTCGTTGCCATGAATGCCTTAGTAGTAATTATGTTATGTACACAAACATATTTATTCATTACAAGCAAACTGAGGAGATGGATCCTAATCCTATCTAATCGAGAGAAACTCCATTGATTAAGCTCCACCCGCACAGCGCGTAGGTTTCCATAACAGTGCAGTTATTATTATTAAATCATATAAATGAAAAATGGTAAAAAGAGTCAAATTAAATGATTTTACATACAAATGAACAGGGAAACTACAGAAAAACAGTTAAAAAATTATTTCTATTTCTATCAAACCCGACGTAATTGATAGAAACTCCATTGATTTAGCACCATCCGCACAACAACTAAGTCACTCAGACAACATATAGGCCAATAAATCATTTAAAATGACGTCGGATCTAAAGCATCTCAAAAAATGAACTTTCAAGTTGGCGGTTAAATGCATACTTATTTTTTCGGAATATGAAATGTATTATTTTCTTTAAAAAAAACTGAAGCATATTCTGAATTCATTACATGGGTGGATAATTATCTCTACAGAATATTTGAGGTTTGATACGTATGTGCTCAAAAGTAGAAATTACCAAAACAAGCAAAAAAGAAATTTAGACTGAATCGATTTAGTCGATAGGTGATACGTCAAGTATCAAATCTCGCATATAGTACTATAGTATGTAATGTAGTATGAATTCTGTATAGAACCGATTGCCACAGGCTATATTTAGTCACAATTCAAAGAAGAGATCCATTTCGTTCACTATATTTGATTGCTTTTTGTTACAAGAAACTTGTTTGTCCCAATTCTGACTTTGACGGAAAGTGTTTGGAAGAACATTTGTCGCAGAGACATTTGTTTATAAGCCTTGGATTAAAAAACCCCGAAGCCGCGGATCCGCTAATTGCTTCCATTTCCTTGCACTTACCACTGTCTTGTTAGTTCTAATTGTCTTGGAAACTAGGAAATGTTCAGGTGGTTCGAGTACAGGAAACGTAGCATGCAGAAAGCCAGAGTTGTGTACTACGTCAACCGAGACGCAGCGATAAACGACCTTTTCGTCTTGTTGCATAAATGACACCTCGAGTGATAAATAAGAGCATTCATGAAGATAAACTCTCTTCAAAGACAAAATACATGTGGAACGGTTTGCCTTATTCACGATTCACGAACATGTCTTACTCTTTCACTTCATGAGTTGGATAATTCCTTCTGCCAAATGAACAGCGATTGCTTTCATGTTCCTTTTTTTTGGCAACTTCCATTCCTCGAAAACTGCGAAATTGACGACAAGTGAAGTGCGAATTGGTTTATAAGAGTAGTCAATGTGCAGTAACAACTCTCGATATTTTGAAGTAGATGAAAAGGGTGGTTCATTAATATCACGCTATTGATAGATATGAATTGTAATGTATATAAGTCAGTTTAAATGGTGAGATGTTTGTGAACCACCCTGTACATTATGTGCCGGTAAAATGAAGCGCTATCATTTCAATATTGCATTCGTAAAAAAATGTGGTGCACATTAGAATGAACAGCTCAGCTCTGATAAATAAATATTTGAACATTGGCTAGTAGTTGAAAGGATATTTTGCCACCAAATCTTCTAGATAGGATATGCAAATGGGACTCTGTAGATTTTACGATTGTAGCTAAAAATGCCTCTTAACCTTTTATCGTAAATTTTTTTATCGCAACGCAAAATCTATATCCGCGAAATTCAGAAGAGACAGTTTAAAAAACTCTCGTACAACCACGATTTCTTGTCAAAATTGAATGTAATTTACGAATGAATCATTAAGTCGTAAATTCAAATTTTAAGTACTTCTATCATTACTTCACCAGAAGCTGTTAGAGAAGGAAACATACATTTCGCCAAATAAATACGAATGCTATCGAATGTTGACTTCTTCCTATGGCTTTACATTTTCTCCCATATATCCCAAATGAAAACAGTGATTCACGCAGATTTGACTTTCTCTCATTGCAAGGCAAGAAGTGAGCTCTAATTTCGCTATCATTTGATTTTTCCGTTTTTCTTCTAAATTCCTCTGACAAATGGCAACTTGAGTGCTCGTGTAACAACGAGCACCCACATCCATTTACCACGTAGCAAAGAAATGTATCTTACGTTACGATAGTTTTTATGGTTGGGTTGGGATGAACACTAAAACCTCTTTATATTGTTGGAGATTCTAGAAATGACAGGTTGACTTGGTTTCTCACGAGCCTACTTACTACGTTGAGTAATATGTGGTACCTGTCAGTCTCTTACTAGTTTCTCCTTGAAGGCTGAACTATTTTTTGTGGAGGTTTCTGAATGGCTGCAGCTATATCTGTTGGCGTCTACTTCTGTGTCCATGACCAACGAAACATGATGCAATAGAAATATAGTGTACCCTTTGCTCGCATCTACTTGATTTGTGTTCAGGCCACTTACTGTGTACATTTCCTTCCTTGATTTGGATCAGTGGACGCTGTTCCTCTTTCGGGGAGGTATCATCAACAAACCAAGATCGAACCTTGCAAGAATCGGGGTAGCATTTTTGGGAAACAATCGCTGAACCAGTTTTATATAAAAATAACTACAATTTTCCTACGTTTTTAAAAGTGACTAGTTCAAGAACAAAAGTTTATTTGTGAATAGGACGATTTCGCTTTATATATCGCTGGCGTATTCGCGTATCGATCTCAATTCGTTTCCAAAACTGTTCCTCTCAAGTTTATCGGGCCTCCACGATCCATTTATCAAACTGTATAGTTTTAAGTATAATCGTACGGTTGAAATTCACTGCACCAGAAGGAAAGTAGCATTCATTTTATAAAGATAAGCGAACATAGTCACATTCTATGAAACTGTCTGCTTCATCATTTATCTCTGTTTTTAAAAGCCCTTGAAGATGTGTTTTCATAGATTTTATGGATTGTAAGGTCGTATCAGTCATTATGCTGTGCACCATGTTCCTGAAAAAAGCTTTAACAATATCCATTCAAAACCATTACGGTCTTTTTTTTTTTCGTTTTTCGTTTCTTCCTCACAAGCTACATCTCTGTTCCTAACTAAGTATCCAGCTAAGTTTCAGTGTGCCTTTTCTCTCTATTCTCCTCTGAGTTTGTTCTGTCATAACAACAATTGATAATCTAGGCGTCTGCTTTTCTCCCATATATAGTCTCTTATACAGACTTATACACTTGGCGTGCACAGCAAATGCCTTTATTCCTGAATTTTGCGATATTGTCTTACTGGCAAATTTGAAACCGTGGAGAAAAAGTGTCTAAACTTTAAGCATAATAGTTAGCTTAGAAGTAAAATTTTTACGGAAGAATCTTGTGGAAATGATTGATTCAAACTCTTTATAATTATTTATCCCCTCTGGATATACTGTAGCTTTCAAACACAGAGAATATCTATATAAGAGCTGGTAATTACTTTACTGTTATACTAAGTCCATTTTACGTTTTAGAGA
Organism: Akabosia matsudoensis; assembly: GCA_019593645.1. NCBI lineage: Eukaryota > Metazoa > Arthropoda > Collembola > Entomobryomorpha > Paronellidae > Akabosia > Akabosia matsudoensis. The sequence continues at coordinate 2,988 of VICI01001043.1, read as the reverse complement.
AACATTCTAAAAACTGCTGATTTTATGCTTGTACGTTTCGGAAATATTTGCGGTACTAACACTATTTTTTCATGGTATTGGCCCGTCTGCATCCGGTATGTATATGTTCATCGCTCAATTTTTCTAAATATTTTTCATGGGTAGCCCATTTCGATGATTTTGACCAACTGTGCCCGATGTTCAGCATGTTTATTTCCCGACACTTCATGATTTTCAGTATTTCTCGTTGCAAGGTACAGGGTTGCTTTGTTTTTGTGGTTTACTCCTTGAACTTTCTTTGTGGTATCCGCTTTCCCCGGCGAATTTTCCTGCAAAATGTGGTTCTATGAATTTGTCATCTAACCTTTCGGAAATCTAAGGAAACATATATTATAAAACTCTTCTTTTGCAACAACCTTTTCAGACAGTGCTTTTGCCTTAGCTCACATCTGGCCTTACTTTTTTCTTGCACGTATTTAGACAAATATAGTCTCAGCACATTTGCTTTCCTAACAAAATTAACAGCTCTTTCTATAAGGATTAACGATGTGTCATTAAACTGCATTTCCGTTTGCAAGACGAAAATGCATATCATATGGACAATGCAAAATCTGCATCCACGAACAACAGTAGGACAAGCGGCAATACTATGATACTTTTTCAAAGTGAGCCAACTGTGTGGAAATGGTGGTGACAGTGGAGGGAGCTTCGAGTTTGCGTGCTGAAAACCTAAAAAGTCTAGTAGTCCTTTTCTCCCACTTGCTGTGTGTGTCAGTGTGTAGTTCTGGAAAGAGTGAAAGCAAGCAGTCGTCTCCACATGAATGAATGGCTGATTCTCGTCAGAATGAACAAAACAGCAACAACGTGAGCAGCTCAGTGAAAAGTCTTTGCAGAGGTTGTTATGGCGCCGGGGTAAATGCAACCTTGCTTTTTATGTTTGTTCAACCGTTTCTTTATATCGTATTGGCTTTAACTGAACATTTCAAAGTGATAACGTGTGGTGAAAGTGAAAATTCATCACAAATCCAAGACGAGTGAGTCAAGTGAATTAAAAGGAATTTCCTTATCTTGCGCATCTATGAATACAATTCTTGTTCTATGTATATGAAACGTCAATTCCAGTTTTAAGTGAATGTTGATACATGAAACAGTCAAATAATGTCAAAAGCTACATCTGGAGTACAGGTAACTGGAATCTGACCGACCAAACTAAGGTAAGATAATATTTCTCTTTAGTCTCAAATGGTAAATTCAGAAGTCAAGTCAGTTTAAAGTTCGTTTCTACAGTAATCTAAAGTAGTACCAAAATATTTCATGCTTTAAATTTTGGCCCCTCTGTACTATATTTATGTTTGCCGTATTAGGAGCTTCTATTTTCTTAACATTTTTTATCAAAAAACGTAACTCAGTCAAACTAGGACTGTAAGTATTTTTTAGCTTCAGACAAACTTTTTATATGGTGCACAATATGAACTGAGGAAAGAGAAAAAAGAAATTCCAAGAAAGCTTGGAATTTTCGCCCAGGGAATAAAGTTATTATAGTGCGTTACATCATACCGTTTTTTTCTGGTGACTTTATTTCCCGATATACATTTTCTTAATAGAACGAGAGAAAGAAGTATACATTTTTTCATTTCCGTCTTTTACCCAAAATCTTGTTCATTATCGCTGTTGCAAGAAAAGAGGAACTTTCCTATTTTTCCCCATTTGTCAAGCTTCTTTGCGGTATCTCACATACAAAACGACATACAACAAAAAAGTGTATTACTCTAGCATATTAGTCCATAGAAAAGATTTTTTCATGGGGTTTTAGTCGCCAGAAAAATAGGCATTCAGCCAGGTATCTAATGGGCGTTTCACATTTTATACAGTAGCCTTACGCTTATTCCCTCTAGCCAAATCCCATAATAATCATCATAATAGCGTTAATAATAATCCATTCCCACTGTCGAAGCTCAGGGTTAATGTCTTAGGGCAGGCAAAGTGAAAGACACACCGACAAGAATATTTTGGCTTTTTGGCAGTTTTTTATTAACAACAGTAACAAATTTCATATAAAAACAAGACTTTTTGGCAGTAGACAGTATTTTTGGGGCGATTTGATAAATATCTCGACAAGACAGAAATTTGAGGAAGTTAGACAAGAATCCAACAATTAGCCAATTTTCTCGAACGCGAGCAGATCCATCCTTGAAAATTTGTTAAATACACCCAAAACACTTGCAGTTACTTAAATAATTCCTTGGTTACGACACCATGTAGCGCGAACACCATCAAACCGAAGGAAACGTATAGATTAATTTTTCAAGTTGTCTTAATTTTCCAAGTTGGCTTAATTTTCCGAGTTTGCTTCATATACCATGTTCGCGGGCACATTACAATCCTGTTCCTCCGGAACATATCCCTCCCCGTGACTCAAGTCCTTGATGTCACATTCTTCCTTGATTGGTTGCATTCTGAGTATTTTAACCGCAGGCCTTTTAATCAATCCTTTTGGCGTTCGAACTTCCACAACTCTAATATGTCCATCCTTTCCTGGGTAAACATTGGTCACTAGTCCCTTCTGCCATTGGTGTGCCAATTCGTTTGTATCCGGTACAAACACTATTTCTCCAACTTTCACTGCAGGGGTTTCTTTTCTCCATTTTGTCCGTAGAGTAAGGCTTGTCAAGTATTCTTTTGTCCAACGGTTCCAAAAGTGGTTGCTGAGCACACGCGCCATCCTCCAACGCTTTCGCGTGCACATATCCTGATCGGTGAATACTCCTGGTGGTTGTTTAATGCTTGTACTTCCAATCAAGAAACTGTTAGGAGTAACAGCGTCGTCGTCATTCCAATCTTCAGATACAACAGTAATTGGCCGGTTGTTCACAGAAGCCATTGCCTCCACTAAGACAGTTGACAAGACAGCATCGGTAAGCACGCGGTTCTTAAGAATGATCTTCATGGCTGCTTTCACTGATTGAACTAGTCGTTCCCAAGCTCCACCCATATGCGGCGCGCTAGGTG
>VICI01001042.1:0-26561 GCA_019593645.1 Akabosia matsudoensis | reverse complement strand
TGCAGAGTTACACCCATCAGTGTGACATGCACAGTAGAGAAATTCAACTGAATAAGTCCCTGTCCGCCTGTAGCACCTCAATTCAGCTGGATCATCTCCCTTAACATTATGCAAGACAAATAAAATGGATACAGAATTCAAAATTATTCTACCTTTCTAAATAAAGCATCATTGTCATCATACCTCTTCTGGCTCAAGTTTTGGGTCTTGTATGTAACCACATCTTCGGACTACACGCAAAGTGTCCTGGTCAGGTAGAAGAGATGCTAAATAACCAAATTTTCATTTTTTTATTACTGACTTAATTTTGCTTCAAAGAGAATAGTGAATAAACACACGCACCTGTTTGTATAGTTTTCCTACAAAACGTGTAGTTTCTTCCATCACGTAACGAATCGCAGTCGATGAGAGCTCTTGAATCATTTCCGAGAGATTGGAAGGGGTCACCACAAGCAGCGTCATCATAAGAATTGCAACTGTAGCATCTAATTGCAGAACCTACGATTTCGAGATAATTCCTTTACCTTCTTTGTCTGTGTTAAAACAATGAATCAAGATAGTTGTACAAAATCAAAAGTTATCTTACATTGTATTGTCAAGAATACCAAAATTACAATAGCACTAATTTTTACGATTGCAGAGAACTGCATGTCGACGGGAAAAATGACCTGAACAAAAATTTATGGAGTTTCACTGGGATAGTTCTTTAATAACTAGTTCCTTTCGCCTCTGTTACATATGTGTGGTAAACTTGGTCTAACCAGTATGGTTTAGTTTGGAAGTGACCGAATGGCTACACTTGAAACGTTCTTAGGCGTTTTCAATCTCTTGAAATCAACGGTAGCTGGTAAATACCATCGCTGATAATCGCATCAGGAAAGTTTGGGAAATATCGGTAATGCAAAAGCACATGCCACAGGATCTTACAGTTCTTTACATTGTCATCTAACACTCATGTTGTGCGTTTAACTTTTTGTATTTTTGTTAAATTTCATGTTCAGTGAAAACGAGAAAAGGCTAGTCGGGTGGAGCTTTCAACACTATGAAAATGTAAGTATATTTCCCGTAAACATATTACAATATTATATGCTCAGTTTTAAAATAGATGATGACGTTGTCATTTGGAGCTGACTTGTTTTACCCCCTTTAGTTACGCTATCCGATACGAGGTTTTATAAGGCGATGCCAGGCGATTTATTTTACTTGCATAAAGGTGAGCTATAGACACGCGTACTTTCCATTTTAACGGAATCTTGGTTCAAGTAGCTTGTTAGATCTGGTTTTTCGTTTTAAAATAGAACCACTTGTAGAGAATGGAAATAAACTGAAATACGCTGCAAAGATGTAAAATGTTCAGAGGAAGTAGCTTGTTTGGTGTTGTACAGCTCCTGTCACATATAATTTGCAATATACGTTCTGGATACATGGTATTTGGACTGATTGTGAGAAGTAGGGAAGTGGAGAGGCTCAATAATATTGGCTAGAGTTTACAACGATTCAATTATAGTTGATAAAAGGAGAACAAGTCCACCGTGGTTTTTTTAAATTGTTTGCATGTATTTGTTAATTCTTCGGTTGACTTTACCAGTATGATATGGTATGATGACACCGACATTTACAAATGAAAAAATTCAAATTCAATGTTTGATATTTGTCATGTTCAATAAATATTAAGTAGGTAACAAGAAATTTCGTCATCTTTCAGTAAACGAAACATTTTAATCATTAGATATATAAGCTCTGAGATGAAATCCTTTAGGACGTTGGTGGACGGAAAATGGTTTGACGAAATCTTCGTCACTTTTTCCTAGGTTTCCGATGAATACTGAACTCGTCTTTTGCCACCGGGCGATAACCGGAAATGTAGTTATACGCCTGTGAGGATGGATTTAGAAGTTGGGAGTTGTCAATACTATTGCTATCCTCTTCGTTTTCGATAACATCATCTGAATGCTGCGTGTTGATTTTACATTTCGTCCGATTACTGTTTCGAGCATTATGAAACTCTGCATATGGTTTGTAGTACGTGGTCGGGTTCAAAGTAGCATCCTCTTCTTCAGCACAAACCATCTGACGTAAGTTTTTTGCAGACGCTTTGAGTTGGTTTGCGTCACCCGCACCTTCTTTGTCCTCATGAGGATGACGACTAGTGTGTTGGAACAATATGGAATATTTATGCTGTTGTAGAGATGGATAGTAGGAAAGCGGTTGAAAATAATAGGTTTAAGATGATTACGCCATAAAGGTGTTGTTGGGATTTTTCTCTTGATCGAGTGTGAATTGGGCAACACCGGTTAGATAGTGTTTGAATTCATCTCTGAGGTAATTTGGGTCATCATCTACATTTACGACAAAGTGGCGAACTCTAGGTCCAACTCCCACAATTTTAGCTGCGCCTAGGTCTCGGTTTCCACGAAATTGGTTGCCAATGATAAGGCACTGGGCGGGATTCAAGTTGGAATGTGTCACGAAATGCATGTGAAGAGCTGACATGTCACGTACGTGGAGCTCATTGTTGGTATCATATACAAGAATGATACCATCTAAACTGGACTGAACTCCCGGCCAGATACTTTTTAGCCTGTAATTTATGAGCAAAATGGTGATAAAATCAACTGTCAACCTAAGGCTGGAGGCACATTTGATACGGAGAATTTACCTTGGATTACCTCCTATTTCCCATATTTGTACGTCGACCTCTGCAGAATATTTCCGCATTTCTACATTTGGAATTGAAAACTCCACAATCCGCACAGAATTCGTTGGTCTGTAAGGAGGTCTTCCAATAGAATTATCCATGCTCATTTCATTCCCCAAGATGTTCGCAATTAACGTTTTTCCTGCCTGCACAATCATTACAAGAAGATTTGTTTAAGGCGACATGATTTACAATAAATGCCCATCTATCCTCATAAATGATGGAAACTCGCTAAACTTAAGTCGTAGCTACCTACGTCCTACCTTAGATAATTTTAAGATTGTCTGCTGCATACGATCTACTTCTAGTGTTAGTTTGTCTCAATTTCCATTTTTGTCATTAAATATTCTACCACATCAAGCTTTGAAGAGTAAAATAAGGATTTTTTAGTAAATGTTTCAGTTTCAATAACATGCAGGTCATTCGTTGTATCGACTGCTCTGTTTGATAATTTCTAAAGACAAGCATTCATGAAATCTTGACTAATGCCCTAAATGTATATGTACGAAAATACGCTTTGGAGTTTTGAGTGACTACTGTTATTGGTATTCCACTGACGTGAGGCGAAAATAAATTTTGATTACATTACAAATGACCCGATAATTAAGAAGTGAAAAGGGTTATAAAGTGAAGCTCAACGTTTTATGAATCAATGGTTATGCTATCAGTAGCAAAATGAACATATTTTTAGAATTTGTTTCATTCAGTTTGACCCCCAGAACAAACCTAAAACAATCAAACCTTGTTTCTTGTTAAATTTTTGCCCAAATTCCAACTACCATGATTGTCTGACGACCAATAAAAACATTGGTGGGTGTTCCGTGGGTGGTTTCTAAATGTTTTAAATAGATCCTTCAAAATAGATATGCAAAATAAAATGTCACTTGACATGACTTGATCGTGTAGCGACTTTGACTTTTGATACTTAGATCTGTCTGCAGTAATACATACGTGTATACACAGCGATACACACACAAAGCTGACGTACATTTGAGTTATATACATATGACAGGTAATCTTCCATGATAAAAATTTCAACTCACCCCACTCGGACCAACTAAACCCAGCTTCAGTTTCATTTGGTCAACAAAACACTTGTAATTAACCCCTAAACTTGAGATTACGCCAATTAAGCGGTGGGCTTTATTCGTTTACTCATTAATTCAGGTTATATAAATGTCAAGTCGCGGCCACAATGTTGCAGGATTCCAGAATTCACGAGTACTTTCCGTTTTTCGCAAAATTTATGCAGTCTGATAAAAGTTTATTTTATAATGTATGGATAAAGGCGATTCGTCAATAGCAACAATGTTTGTCTTTTGGTTTCCAAGGACAAGGAATGCCGTATGGCGATATGTTACAATAAAGTTGCATATGTTGAAGCACTATCAGCCCCCGGTAGACATGTATCATGAACTTTCTCCCTAGTATCGTCATCTCTTCTTGCGACGCTCAGGGTTCCATACAGATGAATACTTACTCAGGTTTACGTACTTTGCGAAGTGGTTACTTTTATTGAAAGTTTAGAATACTATCAAATGTAAACAAAATTACAATATCAGGATTGGTTTCAGTATAAAAGAAATACATTATAGTTAAATGTTTAAATTATCACAGTCAAATGACGGAGAATTTACAATATAGTAAATTACTTCTACAAGTTCTGAAAAGCTTTCTCTTATGCAAAATTTCTGTCTTGTCTTCCTCCCGAAACTCATCAAAAATGATATTGAAGCACTTTCTCTAGAGGAGTGACTAGTGAAATGCTCGACAAGGTGGTTGGTTGTTTATTACTCATTTCGGGGTATGAATCTTAGCGGTATTCCCCCGTCAGGAACAATAGTTACTGAAGGAACTTTGAGTTTCAACTTATAAGGGTCGTAAATTGATGAGGGTACAACTCTGAAAATTTCGATATGTATGATTATAATAAAAGTAGGAGTTGTAAATATTTGATTAAATGATAACAGTATACTTACTTGAAATTTCTTAGAATTGAGCAAAGAGTGAACTTCATATTAAGTAAGGCGAAACGAGCTCCAATGCAATTTCTGGGCCCATTGCCGAATGGTATCCACTGTACATTGTTCGTGTACAACTTTTTAGCGTTGTTGTCAAACCGGGAAGGATCAAAAACGTAGGGCTCTTCCCAAAGATCAGGATCATGGTGAATTTGCCACACTGGAATTTGAATACCCACATGTTTTGGTACATAATACGGACCGATCCAGCTGTCTTTCTCCAACCCCCTTATCACGAAGTTGACAACTGGAGGAAACAGACGAAGGGACTCGCAAATTACTTGATCCAAAAAGTTCAGTTCATTGATTTTTTCATACGACGGAACTTCATTCAGCTATATTACGAAAACATTATTGAATGAATTATTATTATTTTTTTTTAAATTATGGTTAAAAGTAAGATGGAAAATAACTAAGGGTTGTAGTATAACATTATTCATTAACGTAAAGATCACCTCAAATGCAGTCTTTAGTTCCAGAAAGAGTTTTTCCTGGATGTCTTGATAAATGCTGAGTAGATAACAGGTATAACTTAGAGATGACGATGTAGTTTCAAAACCACCGAGTATGAATACCCACGCGTTGGCAACGATTTCGTTATCTGTCAGAGTATTCGATTCCGTTTGAGACTCCATCATCAGCTGCAGTGCGTCACGGGTAGGATATGAGAGGGTTCCGATTTGAACATTGCCATTAATTTCCTGCTTCTCGCGACGTAGTCTCATTTCTCTTCGAACACTTGATGTTATCATCATCGTCATCTCATGGGAATATCCAAATGTTGTGAGACACCAGCTCATTACTTTTGCTAAGATGGGAAGACACAATGCAGTCCGTACAAAAGGTCCGAGGGCATTTTCCAGGAATTCGGTACAAGCCATGAAAAATCTGTCCTGGGGGTTGCGCTGAGAGTTTGTTTTCATAGCCAATGCACATGCACAAATTATGTCACATGCCAGCCGTTGGAACAGTTTATGGGCGTCAACAACTTGATCATCAGTATTAAGCTCGAAATATTTTTCGAGCAAAATTTTCTTTGTTATTTTCACGTTTTCTGCCATTAGTGGCAACATTTGCTTGATTTTTGCACTGGACAACGCAGGGGTTAATGCGTGTCTGACAGTTTTCCATCGCTCGTTCCTTAAGCCTACAACTGTGTCTCCAACAGGTGGAACGTCCATGACCATATGTGGTCTGTTGATAAAATTTGCAGAATTTCTCACTAGAATGTCCTTGATCGCCTCTTGGTCTCGAACAACAAGAGTAGCTCTTGTTCCCCTGAAGTAACCGTAGAACGGCCCATATTGTGAATCCCATTCAGACATTACATCTGTCACAAGTTTTCCCCTGCCCATCATTTCGTGCATGTTCCCCACAAAAAAATTCGGACATGGTCCAGGGATTCCCGAGTTGGCGAAAACCCGGAATGAATGAAGTCTAGCAATGATTTGATAGACTATAAAAAGAAAACAGAAGACAACAAATAAGATGCTAAACAGACCCATTTCTTAACTTTCGCTGACTTTCACTTAGGATTATGATACTTTTTCTCCCAATCTCAAAAATAATAATAATAACTCAAGGGATAACGAATTTCACTCAAACGAGCTCTAGTTCGAATGCAAAAGATATTTCTAGACTATTACGCTTTCAATCAACTGCAAGGTTGTACCAATTGGCAATTTGGGTAAAAGAATATAGTTGAAGTAAGTACAACACTCTGAATTTCAATCAGATGTGGAATGAGACTTTCCTCTTTTATGATCCAAGTATTTATAACAAGAAGCATTCTTAATGTTACGTAACAATTCCTATAATACCATATTTTGCTTATTACGTTTTGTGTTAACACATTACGGAAATGTGCATTAATGCGAAGTTTGAAGTAAAATTGTAAGCATGAAGTACGAAAAAATGAATACGTAGATTTACTATCCATTCCCATATTGGTCATACCGAAACAATAATTATGATGTGTAACATGGGAATATAGCACTACTAATCGAGTGCGAAAATATAAGTATCCTTTTGTATGCCAACTCATTTTAATGGGCAATCTATACCACCATATCCATCACTTAACACGATTAACGCACATACTCACCCATTAAACATTATCATGAGCATCTGTATAGTTTAATTTCCCCACAGTCGTGCCAGGAAAAGATATCAACCCCTACCGCTGACATTATTGTTGTCGTCATCCCTTTCTTTCTTCCATACAAACTTTTATTCCTAGAAAGGTGGTTGTTTGCTCCTTTTCTTATCATCTTTGCACTCATTCCATGGCCTACCTCAAAACAACAATAAAAAATAAACATCCTTTTAACTCCAAACGGTACAAAATTAGCTAACTTAGGAGACCACGCCACCTATTTCTTTTACCTAAAGGATTATGCACACTTTCTACAGTATTCTTACGATAATATTGCATAATAACTTTTATGACGCTCTTAGAGTATTCTTATAAGCAGCTACCAAAAAATTATCTCGTGCCGATTTGCGTCATTTGAGCTCTTGGATCCTGTGGTCACCTAACGCATCCTGCAGTAAGTCATGCAAATCGAATTAAAAAACCTTTTATCCTATTTTGAGCTCTGCAATTATTTATACGGCACATTGCTTATGGAACACTGAAATATGCACGTAAACAGATAATTTGAGATGATCTGATGGTCAATGATACTTTTGAAATGTTAGTGACGTCAATAATTCATACGGCATGAAATTTAAAGGTATGAAGCCAGAGGTCACGTTTCTGCTATTAAAGGCTTTTAACTCGAAGGGACGCTATCGTCCAAATCCTTCTCGTAGATTATGTGAGATCTTCGCGCATGGTCATCATCGTCACCAGATAAAATACTACCTAATCTAAGCCATTGTCGCATAAAACAAAACACCAACACTCACGAGAATTTGAAAGATTAACAGTGAAAAAAGCCCTGATTTCAAGCGAAAATGCTAGGTACCGAGTGTTCTTTAGTTTGTCGGGGCAAAGTAACTAGAAAAGAACTCTGTCACTGTCCCTGACTGGTGAAGGGCTGAAATACGATTTCGCCAGTCAGAGGCTCTGCTGTCAGTCAAGGAATCAATTTTATTTTTGCTTTGAAAATGTTAATATAAAAGAAAGTACCTGGAAAAGGGCGAACTCCATCATCCAGAAAACGTCCTAGAATTTTTCACCTATTTTCCGGTGCATGACGAGATCGATTCTTCATTTTTACTTGCTCGTACGGTACAAAAACAACAATTTTAGGAATCATCGAGATTCCAAAAAAAATCACGTAAGCTGTACTGTGAATACTGGAGGATGTTTCAACTGACTGTGGAGAAACAATTTTGCGAAGCTCCGAATAATCCAAAATATAGCTTATGCACACTGTGTGGCCAGGATTTCTGTCATTTTCTCACCTTTTGATCTTGGTTTCATCATAATGTTGCAACAAGAGTGAAATTTAGAATGTAACAACCAGTCAGTCCAGAAATTTAATGGCTTTGTACCCTAGTTTCAATTAACTCAAAGGTCTATCGTTGTAATTGTTAGTCATAATATGGGCTCGTCATGGGATTAACATAACAGTTTTAACTGCTATTAATTGTATGTATGCATATCTAGTAAAGAAAGGGTATTGGGTACGAAGCAACCTACTTCCTATTTCCATGAGGAAAATTCAATTTGTTGTTTGTGGTGTATACTTTGCAGCAAGTTATTTAGGTTTGGAGACACGTTTAATTAACTGAAACACAAATCACAGTATCTAGAAAGCGATAACATAACATTTTTGTTTGTGTAATCTCAGACATATTTTTGGACACTTCATTGAGGAGCTGTATACGTTTTGGGCAAGGTTTATGGTTATGAGAGGAAATACTTGGATCCAAAAACAAAACATACAAAAAATAAGCTTTTTAAGCGATTAGTTTGCTCGATATTATCTTATAATGATATATTTCATCATATAGTTTGTAGAGAAAATATGTACAAGCAAACTCAGTATTGAACTAAACTAAACTGAAATGACTCGTGAATCTCAAATCTTTTAGTACTCTGGACTTATTCATAAAAAACTTTATTAAAAACCTCGAAAATGTAATAATATTGTGAGATTGTAGCTCATAAAGCACTATGTTTCGTCTCATTGTCATCATCATTATGCACTATCGTTGTGTAAATTTGTATCTACATAATTACTGTAGCTAACACAAATGCAAACGGATCATTATCGGAGGCAATATACAGATCCCCTGTGTAGCATCTCCCGGTGTTTCTTACCTCGTACCCGCCGAGTTCGACGATAAGCCATTCAGGATTACCTATCCCCAAGATCTACTGGTCCAGATCAATATTATTGAAGAGAAATACACATATGCATCTATAGGAGTTGACCCCTACCACATAGCTGAACATCCCCAGTTCACCCCAGTTCTGGAATATATCCCCTTTATAGAAGTTTCCTCAGTATACAGTCTACATTTTTCGATTGCAATGATTTATTACGAAGCTAAACTATGATCAGCAAGCAATGACTTAGATGCGTTTGTTTGTCTGTCTGTCTGTGGACGCTCCACAAACCATATGCTTTGATCGATTTGGACCAATCTTGGTACAATGGTACTTCAGGTCACTATCGATTTTCAGCCCAATCGATCAACCTGAAGGGCCGGGCTCAGGGATCAAATTGCTTTTGCTCAAGTGATGCTATGTCAGATACGGGGTAAGAGGTAAAATTTCCTGTTTGTGCACATTATAGAAATGAGGAGTATTGCATTATTGGAAACCTCTCACCTGGGGCATTTCATTGCAATCTTTTTTCTTGTTTCTTTTTCATTTTTTTTTTCCTTAGCTTTTTCCTTGCTGATTCACTTTCAGCTTCGTCATCAAAGCCACGCCTTAAAGCAGCTTTTAGGTATTACGAAGCTGAACTAAGTTCAGCAAGTAATGATATCGATGAGTTTGTCCGTTCGTCTAACTGTCAACCTATCTGTGGACGCTCTACAGGACAATTCGACCGATTCAGACTAAACTATTTCACAGTGATTGATACCTTAGGTCATGGGCAAGAACCCTATTGATTTCCAGCCCAATCAGGCAAGTCAGGGCCGAGGAAGGGATTAACTTTTCTTTTTTGGGCCGATTTAGTTCAAACTTACTGGAAGAATGACTTAGATTCGTGGAAAGATTTCTGTTGCTTTTCAGCTCGATACGTCAAATGTCAGGGACGGGGTCTAGGGTCAACATAGTTTTGGTATTGAGACATAGGAAGTGACATATCATTGGAAAGCTCTTAACGAGGGTTTTTCAATTCAATCATTTTCTCGGTTTCTTTTTGCTTTTTGTTTGCGGGTTTTCTTTCGGCTTCGTCATTATCGCTGTGGCTTAACAGCTTTTAGTAAGTAGCGAAAGCTGATTTATAGGATCATCTCCTCTGTCTGTCCGTCTGTCTGTAAGCTTTATTACTTCGAAACTACAAGGCGCCCAAGGTTCATATTTTCCATACATACGAAGAAACATAGAAACTACGATAGGGCTTTGTAAATAGGGGGAAAAAATTATTGCATATTTCGATAGTACTACTTGGGTACATCCATTTTGCTTCAGAAACCTGGGTCTAATTTCGTCACGTTGAAGTGTTACGGGGTGACGAAAGTTGACGATAGGGCTTCGTAAATAGGGAAAAAAATTTAATGTATATTTCGATAGTACTACTTGGGTACATCAATTTGCTTCAGGAACCTGGGTATATTTTCGTCACGTTGTAAATTGTACAGGATGATTTCTCAGTTTATGAGCTATTTTGGTTTGGAATAACTCAAAACTGGTAAGATTTGCATTTTTTTAGAGTTTTTTTATTCGAAAGCGGAAGAATCAAAGTTTTTGGTGGAGCTTTTATTCAATGGCTAACACTTTCTTTGCGGGTTCCAAACGCCAAATTGAAGACATCACACTTTTTTTTACCATAGGAAGTATGCCCTTGTTACCAATGGTTTTAATGAAATCTGTCTGAACACCTCTTGGCATGCTCAACGCAAGAGATTACGAAAATTGGGTTACTGCATCAAAGTTCAAAGGTCAAACTGAACAATAGGGAAAAGTGAGATTTTGAAATTCTCATGTTTTGGTTGATATTTGCTGTTAAGGATTTTTTATTTTCAAATGATCCAAAGAGCATGCAGATCTATAACCCATCGATTTCAAAAATGTGCCGACAATAACAGAGATACATCAACCCAATATTCGTAATCTCTTCCATTGAGCATGCCTTGGGGTGTTCAGACAGAGCCCATTAAAACCATTGGTAACAAGTTCATACCTCCTATGGTAAAGAAGTGTGATGTCTCCAATTTGGCGTTTGGAGCCCGAACAGAAAGTGTTAGCCATTTAATAAAAGCTCCACCAAAAACTTTGATTCTTTGGCTTTCGAATAAAAAACTCTTAAAAATGCAAATCTTAGCAGTTTTTAGTTATTCCAAACCAAAATAGCTCAAAACTGAGAAATCACCCTGTACGTGGGGTACAGGTATTTTTGTACATGGTTCGACGCTTACGATGTACGAGTATTTTTGTGCTTGGTACGAAGGGTATGGGTATTTTCGTACATGGTACGAGGTGCATGGCGCTTTCGCTACTTTAAGGGTTCGGTGTGTAACGGGCTGGTTCATCAGTGCAATTGTCACTATGCGTATGAAATATGACATTCTCTCTTACCTATTTATAATGCTGCAGTTCTACTCGAAGTGGTTTGAATAAACATTCACTCAAAAAGGATTTTAGTTTATTGTAAAAGTATCTTTCGCTAAATCCATTTTATACACGAATTTGGTGGCATGAATTTGTATTTGGAATCCAATTGATCAACAAAGCTGTGACCTTTTCTTCAGAACCATGCTTATAAAACATTTATAATACATATATTGTGATTGCGGACAACGATTCTACTAGCTTCCAGAAGGTATGAGTAAGATCTCAACCCTAACAGCGTGTGCGCGAAAGTTAATTATTATGCAACATTAAAGGTTAAGCACTATTACTTACTACATCCATTTTCTTCAAGGTTGAAAGATGTCACGAGTCTTCAAAATTGGGAACAAGACAGTTCTGTAGAAGGAAAAACATGTATGTTTGATAATAAATTTCTGCTTCGTCAACGGACGCCAGTTTCTGCTTGGAACGCATACGTTTTCAGCAACCACAATGTATAATATATCTGGCGTCTCAACACACTGCACCAAAGTTTATGGAGAATTCGAATGTGCAATTCTTTAAACTTTTATTGCATAAAAATAGATTCCAATCGACATGCGACCCGAATGGTCATATTTGTATTTTGACACATGAGTCATATGATGGAAGTCCGCAATTAATGACGAAACTTTAACACTTTCATTGGAAAAATAAACCTGGATTTATTGCGACATTCGTTAGAGTCGAAGACCATGTTGCATAATATGTAGCACTGAGATACGCAAATGTAATGTGCGTCGACTGATATATTCAAGAGTTATAGCCTTATGGATTGACTCACACATCGAAGCGATCGTTTTTTTGCATCCAACATAACCACAGACAACATAAAAACAGAAAGGGTAGATCAAGACATGTTATGGTATTATCATAAAACAACATATTTACCCAGAGAACTGATAATAGTGGCAATCGTATTGACTCAGCTCAAACTATTATGTTCACATAAGTGTGTACGTACAAATGTAACAAGAGTTCAATTCTTCGATACCACATACATTCAAAACAGTTTATTTGTTGACCCCAGCCTCAATACACTGACAAATTGATCTACTTCAAGCAATGCAATTGCCAAAACATTATTAACATTCCGGCAAAAATAAGTACCTGGCACATCGCAAACTGAAACCTTATCTTTGCTTATCAAAAGTGGTGCCTTATCCCAATTTGATGCTGACGGGAAGCCACGATTGATTTTCTTCGAAACTCTCGCTATGGATACACAATATCAATTTATAGCGGCTTGATGAGAACTTGCTGATGACATATAGCACAAACGTACGCAGATTTTTTTAGGACACCAAATTTCAAACATCATACAGAGCTTTCAAACTTATTCAGTGCGTGTTCACATTACTAAACACATTGCGACTCTGAGCATTTAAGCTTTTTTGTACTATTGTACTTACTTCATGCGAAGAAATAAACGCTTGACAATGCAATTTTATGAGTAATATACACCATACGGTGTTGAGTTACAGAGATTATTGCAATAAAAGCCATGAAACTTCATTGTGTAACAATACAAGGATAAATATTTAAAGGATAAAAATTATAACAAGTACATATTCTTAAGCATGGATAGGATAACATCAATTAAAAAATCTTTACTAAACCCAATAAACCAGTATCATTTGCTTGCAC
Organism: Akabosia matsudoensis; assembly: GCA_019593645.1. Taxonomy (NCBI): domain Eukaryota; kingdom Metazoa; phylum Arthropoda; class Collembola; order Entomobryomorpha; family Paronellidae; genus Akabosia; species Akabosia matsudoensis. The sequence goes on along the minus strand of VICI01001042.1, from coordinate 13,456 downwards.
TGTTTTCATATATATTTCAAATGATGAATTATAATAATTTGTTTCTATAGTTTCTTGTCAGGATGTGATGAAAATTAAGGAAAGTCCAGATTCAAGTAACACTCCATCTATCGCCTTTTGACTATTCATCAGGAATCCGGAACTTGTACAGTAACAAATCGGTGCTTAGGTTATTGTAGCATCTATCGTCTACCTATTCGGGTGAGCAACTGGATACCTCATAAAGGCTGTCGGTAGCGGGTGATCTAGCCAGATCCTTTTTTTTTTCTTAGGTTTGTTATATCTATTTTCCTTTTTTATTTATTTCAGGTCATCATTATTATTTGTCGTTTTATTTTTTGAGTTATAAATAAACCAGTTCTTTCAACAAATCAAATCACGTTTTAGGTGCATAGCTGAATTTTATTCTGGAATTTGTACGTTGTTGATTGATTGAAGTTGTAGCCTACCCGGGTTAGCTAACAATCCCAAAGTTGTTTAAAAATTTGTCTGAACTGTCGGTATTTATAACTATCTATGGTCCCTAAATCTACATTTTATTAAAAATAAAAACAAAACACATGAGTAAAATAAGGAGTAACATTTCATCTCTAAAGTAGTTGAATAATGCCACTATGTGGCATGAATAAGTCTTTTGTTTGTTAGAACTACCCTGAAGGCAACTCTATTATTATTATTTTACCAGCTTATATCTCTTCAACTTCCACCTGCAACTATCTCGTTAATGGTTTCATTAAAGCTTCTATATTCATAGTCACCAAATTGAAATATCAGAGTACCGTACGTGAGATGGAAACAAAGGAGAACGAATAAACACATAATATTCGGGAAAATCATAACTTTCAGCATTTCTGGAATCGTAATATCGCCACCGGCACCTTGGAAAACAAGTGCATTGGGCGGGGTGGCAACAGGCAGCTAAATCAAAACCAAAATTTAATTGAAACTTGGTAACAAATAATTTGTCCTCAAAAACGTTATTATAATAATTTGCATACCAAGAAGGCGTAAGAACACGTGACAGTCACTGGGATAGTTAAGTAGAGCGGATGGATGTTTAGGCTCTCAGACTATAAATTTTAAATGGAGAAGAATTTATGATTTTGCTAAGTATTTCCATACCCGGAATTCGTAGCGACAAATCAATTACTTACGAGTGCTATCAACATTGGAAGGAAGACATTCACTGTAGCTGAGTTGGAGGCTACCTCAGTACAACATGCAGCCAGTAACATGACAATCACAAGAATGAGTTCTTTTGGTAGTGCATCCAAGTTGGCGAGCTTTGCACCAAGCCAATGTGACAATCCAGAAGAGACAACGCCATCAGAGAGAGCAAAACCTCCTCCCATAAGAAGAATCAATCCCCATGGTAATGAGTGCTGGACATACTTCCATTCCAATAAAGGTGGTACTTTAACGGGATTAGCTCCGTGACAACCTCCTACAAACATATTTTTTGAATTTTCTCTTACACTGAAAAAGACTCATTATTCTTTATTAAAGAAAACGGTTTTTGCATACTTCCAAGAAACGCGTTCAGATCACGTGGAATCACAAACATAAGAAGAACGATGAAGACAGCCGCAGTTGAGTCACCAACACGCGTAACTGATACATAGTCTGCCCAACCATGCTGCAAAAAAGTGCGAATAAAAAATGTTAAATCTACAGAGCAAAAGATGTGTGAGAAAATGTCCCATTGTGGATTTCTTGAAGCGCAAAGGTAAACAACCTACCATGAACCTGGGCTCACGAAAAAACCATAAAATTACGATTGCCAAGAAGAGGATAAAAACCGCAATTTCGTGGAATGTCATAGAACCAAGGGCTTTGTACTTTTCAAGTAAAACGTTTCCGATCGCTTGCTGCTTTTGTTGTTGCTCATCCTGCTCCAACCTACGCTTTTCACAATGTTTCCTCCAGAACACGAGCTTATCCGGAACACCAATGTAGTAAACAATCAGGTAGATCCAACAAAGTGCTACGTTGATGGCCATTGGGGGGATATTGTAAACCATCCATGTTGCAAATGATACATCCAAATATTTGCCGTTCTGACTAACGTCCACCCTACAAAAGATATGATGCGTCATTTAATAACCTCCCAATGTTGGGTCCATTTCAAAAAGAAAATAATCGTCTCAGATAGTGAACTTACGGTCTCATGAGCTCTTGGAATACCAAATTGCTCGCCGTCCCTGTCATTACTCCAGTTCCTGAAAACCAAAGATCACACAAGCATCGACTATTAGTTACAAATTCGTATTCAAACCTGGGGAAAATTCCACGGAACCGACAGTGGGTATAAAATTCTTCATTATATTACATCATCAAATGGACAACCTTGCCTCCTGAATTAATTTGGTAAAATATAATATACACATACCTCCAAGATTGGAAGCCAAACAGATCGAAAACATTAGCATTTTCTTCAGGTTCTTCTTGTTGATTTCGTCATTATCAACTGCCTCAAATCTAGGAATACCGAACATTATTTAAAAAAATGAATTATGCATATGCCAATAATAACGTCATAAAAATTGCATATCCTCACTCTATGTCAATGATGGCTGCATCTTCTTCATGAGGGGGTAGGAACTTGGTATGCTCACCGGGCTCCACAACGACCATCCTCCCTTGAGAATTCATTTGCCTAAGTGGTTTCTTTCCATTCTTGTACTTGACTGCTAAAAAGGGTAAATCTGCATCGGATTTTTCTCTGAATACTGAGGGTCGTCTTCTCCTTCTGGATTGCTGCTCTTTGGGCTGTTCAATATAGCATAAAAACAGTTCGCATTTAAAAGACGTTTTTACGGTATGATCGGCATTTTTTCCGTTCTCTGGTAGAGCGAGAAAATAGAAGAGGGTTCAGTAACCAGTAAATCACACATTTTACTTCACACTAATACGTTATCAAAAGCTTGAGGTGGTGATTCATTGACTCTTTTTGTTAAGTACGTGGTTATGTTTCAGGATGCCCGTTTTCGTATATATTTTTCCAAAATTCATACGTAAAACATTTCGTTATGCGACGACAAAGCACAGTGCTATATGGGTTTAGTTCCTTTTCATAGATTTGCAAAATATATAGTTCTTTTTGTCCCCGAAAGAAAATCCAAAATATCTCACAAACTACATCAATGGTAATGGTAGCCACATACAGTAAAGGTACTGGTATGTGAATTTTTGCCAAAAGCATGGATAATCGCAAATTGAGCACACAGTTCTGCATAGCTGTAACCTTTTGTCAGTCATACATTGCCTGAAGCCATATACATAAACCAGAGGCAAAGATCATTATTCTAGGAAAAGCACATAACGTTTTTTCTTTAATGGTTTCTGCAAGTGAAAACTGTATCAGTTCTGGGTAAAGAGCTTAATCCTATTAGTTCCATAACAATAATTCGTTGCACTCGCGTAACCTTAAACCTCTTATATAACTAAATTCACTTACCGGAAATATTTCCTCCAAAACAGCAATTGTGATGGGGATTACCATAGCTGCGGTCGCCGCATCTAAATATATCAAAGACAACTTTATTTTGAGTTGCCAAGCGATAAGATTAAAAGTACAAGTGTAAGTTCTTACTGTTTATCCACATGCTCAAAAATGTTGTAGTTAGCATAACCCCAAGGGTCAACCTGTAATAAAAGCGAAACATTAACTGATTGAAAGTGAACAGGCTATGATTGAGCTTTAATGTTGTTCCATGATATATTCCCGCATTTGCATTGTAAATGCAACTGAAACATGTGCCGCTCATGCGCTCTCTCGTAACAGACTTACTTAAAAGATTATCATCCATAATCTAGCACTTAAAATTCAACAGAAATCACGCGATGGTAGCTGTCGAGCCTCTTATATGTTCAAACTGCATTTAATCCATGATGCTTTTCTCAGTTTTCTGTCACATGTGTTGTAACAGGTTTGTCGTATGTCAAATAAAGATCCATATTTCTAATTTTACTGTGGCATTCAACGATTATTATTATTAGGCAAAGCTCGAATCTTGATGGAATGTTTTGCAATTTGCATGCTTAAGGTCATCGCTCAATTTCATTTTACAAGCCAAACTTTCAAATGACAAACTATTTCACTGATTCTTTCTACCGTCTTCGCCGGAAGTAAATGTATGATTTAATGTGCCCCTATTACAGGTTTAATGACTGTCTAACATGAATAATCATTATCAGTAAGAATCGACACTCGAAATATAGCCCTTTTAACGCTGAGTTGACTTTGTATCATTTGAAGAGGCTGACAAATTGTTTACAGAAATTCTATGATTAGAACATTAGGAGACTCATGAACTACGAAGGTCAACACTTATACTTAGGGAAATGCGTCAAGTCTGCAACTTGCCAGCTGAAACATCTATTTCCGTTTTTCAAAGTAACATGAATGTATGCAACTAACATTATTTCATACTTGAATTGCGCGAACCAAAAGTGTAAAAATAAATATTTTCATGAAACAAAACATTGCGTTCAGAAGACCTGTGTAGACCAGGCAGGGCAGATATAACTTTTGTTTACATACTGCCAACTTCAATCCTTATTCATTTTCGTAGTTGTTCGTGAAGGCGGAAAAGCAGTATAACTGCCAAAATAATTCATTACACACGTGAGTTCGGCCTAAGGAAAAAAATAAAATAGAGCATGACCGAAGACACTCCGTAAATCAAAGTAACCTTGCAAAAGGCTGATTTAGAGCATTTATATTATTCGTCAAAAATACTAGTACAACAATTCTCATCGTTACGTTTGTACAAAAAAACTCCTGACGTCTTCCCAGACAACCATATGTGTCCTACAAGCTTTTCAAATAATTGAATGCATAAAGATCAATCACAATTTGACTTCAATGAAATATTAGGCTCAAATTTGTTGTGTTACAGTGTCTGCATTTAAGCACTCGCTTTTGTATCTTAAAAATATGAAACATAAAAATGATTTCATTATTGGATAATATGCGTAGTATGAATTCTAAAGGAAAAATTTCCGTTTTATTCGAATGTACTCTTATTTAAAAACCCTTTTATATACCTGACAGGTGAGCATCCCACAGTCGTCATTACTTTGAGGGCGATTCGACGGTGAAGATTACAGTACTCCACAGCCAAAGCTATTATTAAACCGCCAATGAACATCATATTCGTTTCTTTCATGTAATTCTTGGAAACTCGGCCTGTAATAACACAAGAAGAAGAATGCAACGAATGAGCATCATCCAAAGGGAATTTGAACAAAGACGGGAACTAGAGAAGAGAGATGTTGTAATCAGCACCCACCAAATCATTTCTCGCTAGCAGAGAAAACCTCGACTTGTGCACACCATGAAAACATCCTCAACCCAAATTTCTCTCATGCATTGCTTTCAGACAAAGCCTACCCAGCTATTTCACCTTTTCATACATTGTTATCCCATTCAATCCAATTTACTAGAGGAGAAAAATCAATGGAATTTTTGTATAGGAGTGAATACCTGTATCCTGAATGCCAAGCAACGGAAATAAAACGATGGGAATTAATGATGTTACTGCCAGGGGTAACGCTTCCACCATCCAGCATATTGCCATTAAAAGAACTACGTAGAGACATTTGAACTTCTGAAAAAACAAAACCATTAAAAATGCGTCAAAAACATACTACAATTTATAGTTTTAATAACAACGAGGAAACTTACCGTTGATGCGTTGCCGTTAGGCAGTACGTCGTCATCTGGGATGAATACAAGCGGTAACAAGACCACAGGTAAAACTGTTAGGAGATAAAACTCCCAATTTGCAAGGAACGCTTTCAGTCTTAAATTCATTTTTCGGCAGGTACGTGTGGATATGAAAATGGAGTTGTTGTCTGCAGAATGTATGAAACTTAACTGCTGTTTGCTGTCAGCGACAAACAAGATGTAGCGTTGTATGCTGACTTGGCAGCCTTTTTTTTAGTATCACACCACGTTTCTCCAAGCTACGCAGCTAGGTTTGTCGTAGGTACACGGAATGCTGACCTCCAAGCTAGGCGCGAGGAGTCGTGCCCGAGACCCCTGGAGCCAAGAGCAAGCTCTGTTATGAGAATCTTGAATCAAAAACGGAATTGTTCGATGCACGTGGCTTTCCGGCAAAAGTGAAACTGCTGCACCAAATCAAGCACACACCTTCCTTCCAGTTACTAAAAAAGCTTGTTTTACAAGTAGATTGCAGAGAGTGCACTAGCTATCGGAAACTGGGGCAATGTGAATGCACTTTTCTTCACTTTTACTGCACTAAAATGTCGAAACCTTTTGAAGTTAAACCGACAATACATTTCTTGTTTTACAAGTAGATTGCAGAGTCCACTAGCTATCGGAAACTGGGGCAATGTGAATGCACTTTTCTTCACTTTTACTGCACTAAAATGTCGAAACCTTTTGAAGTTAAACCGACAATACTTTGATTGAAACTCTACGCTCACTCACTGATTTATACTTCTGGAGTAGAATGAATACCCAGAAGCCGTCAAATTAGGTAAATGTTTGTTCATGCTAACATGACTTTCTTTTGTCCGTGACACACTCAAATATATAAACAGACAAAGTATTTATGCTCTGCAAAAAGTTTTGTCTACGACGGAGCTTGAGAATTCTGATGATTTTACAGATCACTATGTAGCTACTTTAAACTAACACTTGCATTGGAGTGTTCCTATCTCCTTTGAAAACTTTGTTCGGACTTGTTTTCTTTCTCGGTTCACTACTGAACTCCAAAAGTCGAAGTGTTCGGAGAGGCGCTACGAGATGTTTTATATATTAACTGTTTTTTGTAACACCTACCATAAAGAAGTTCATGCTTCTCTTTCTTGCGTAGATCTTTCAGTAAATGTTTTCTTTACCATTTACTAGAGGAGAATATGTAAGGCGAGTGGCTGAGTTTATAACAGCACACTCGATATACCTATAAAGTATTCTTCGGTTCGTTCGTGAGGCTCGTAAAAAATCTATGCAGACAAGCTATACTTTATATGAGTAAAAAATCAGTGTGTGACTACCATATCTCGAGTAGGTACATACTATATAAAGAGTCAATTTCTCTGTACTTATAAAAGGCTTTTGCTTATACCTTCATTCCCACATCAAACATCATCAGAAGCAGCAAAGGCAGACAAGAGAGATGGAAGTTGGAATATCTCATTATTATTATATGCCTATGTAGTATACGTATTGCGTACGGAGAATACAGGATATGAGAAATACTCATGGACCTTTATTGTGGAAACGGAAAAAATGCTGATTGTGGTAAAAGAATGGAGGAAAAATGTGGGCACGAAATGGACATTATATTTATTCATATTTTCTGGAATCATTGGTGTTTATATTTGCGAATATTGATACTATATGATACTGTCCTGTGATCCCATTTAGTATAAAATAGTAGTGACGTCTAACGATTTGGAGGGAACTATTTATATCTGTATTAGCAAAAATATATGTTTCCTGCTCTACTTTCGTTTCGAATGTTTCATACTTTCATTGAATATGTGTAGTTTTTTCGCACGTATGGTTTTTATTTGTGTGGTTTAGAAACTCAGTTCATTGAATGGTTATGCATAGCTGCATTCTGCAGATTCGTCAAGTTTATTATTATGGACAAACCCCGTTTCCAAGTTATTTCTGTAGAGGTATTTGGATTTTTTGTTGCGCAGTTGAACTGAGTTACTTTACTTCAGATGTTTGTCCATTTACTTCAGTTCAAGCTCCATTCCAATCAGTTCCCGGCTTCCTGGGATAGGGTTTACGGACCAGTCCGTTCTAACGCTAACAATAAGTGTTCCTATGCAGGCAAATGCACCCAAAACTTGTTCGATGAAAAGTATGAAGGTGACATTTCTTTGTGATACACGTGGAGAGCTATTAGGCAAATCAAAATATAAGAACTTATAATTCATTTGCCGCCTATGCTGAGAGCCTTCGATACATAATGTTGAATGTATCATTGTACTGCTTTCTTTCATGAGGATGTAAATCGAGCATTTATTTTGATTCTCTTCCGACAGCGTTACGTCGTCCAATTTTCAATGTACCAAGGTTGCAGTTAGACAATGATATTTTTCTTCAATAAAGCAACTTGTGTTGGCTCATTTATGATGAAAACAGGCTTCCTCCCGAATGAGAGAGAACGAATGAAAGAACCGAATAAATTATTTTCTGCTGTGAGATTTTGATGTAAATAACAATCGCTTGGTGTGATGATCGGTTGGGTAGACGGAGATAAAGTTTTCTACTAACAACGCTCCCTGGCTCGTAACTTCGTATCGGCTGAAACTAAAGAGCAGTTTTTGAATGCCGTGCCTATGCCATGCAGCTGTAGCCAGTCAAGTAAAATACACTTGAATGGAGGTATTAAAGGCATTGTATCGGAAAGAACCCCTTCGCGCATATATACACGTTCCATGATGGGAACTTTCTGCACGTAGGCCGAACAGCACTTACAAATATTATGCTTATCCATGCCTTATTCTATGACAAATATGAATGCATCTAGTATAGTCTCTAAGGGGAAAAAGAATGAATTGGGCTGTAGCAGTAGTTTACATCATCGAATTTTGTTCTTCCTGTTCATCATGATCACGACCAAAATCGTCCTATTTCACTTCAAGGACAAATGTATTTTTTTGCAACTTTGTGTTCCGGAAAGGAACTCTCAATGTTACATCTAGGTACGCATTTTCTATTAGGAGGAAACTATCCATGCATAAAGGCGCTATTTCCGTCAAATCCAAAACTTTCTGAAAGTCAAAATCAGCTTACATATCTATTAAAGTTTAATTAATCTGGTTTCGCTAGATAAAAAGTTCATTCACTGTTCACACCAGCAGCGTAGGATTATCGCAAAAAGGTCCTGATGACGATGCTTGATTGAATTGCCATTTATTTTGAGTCTAAATCAGCTTGGTTACATGAATTTTTTGAGTTATAATTTTACAATTCGGAGCCTTAGAGACAACCTCTACTGTATCCGCACTCTAAAGGGTAGCAGTAGCTTGTATGGGTGTGTTCATTTATTTTGTTGTCCTTGTTCGCGGTTGCTGTACATCTATTGATTTCACTCTCGCCAAAATGTAGTAGGAGCCATTAATGTGAATCTTATGCATTTTGGGATGCATCAGTTGCACTGATATGTGATCAAGGATGTACTACCATAAACAACCGTCTTCGTAACACGTTATTATGCCCAAATATGCTCAATTGTGTGGAATTCCTGGAAACCTGCGAGCCGTTACATCATGAGTGGGCACAACAGACGTGTCATCTAAAACTAGACCTTTCGAATGAAGTCACTCTCTTTGGTAAAGAAATCATGAATCCATCTGGATTACTTAATGCATTCAGAATTCATGCATTGGTTCGACTAACGTGTTCCGACTTTCAGGTATGAACGCAAGAAAGGCTTACATATACAAATCGTACGAATGACCTCCAAAGTCTAAAAAGTTTTATTTGAAAGAGCAATTAACACACATGTTAAAAGTCAATATTTGAAAATCTGTAGGTATAAATCGTTTGAATGATTGATCAAAAGCTTTATGCATTTACAGTTTATAGCCTAAATGGATAACTTTTATAAGCGTTGAAAATTTCTTTTATGTGCACATTTCATTTATACCACAACTCTGAAACTTCGTAATTTTCCACGGAGAACTTCATTTTTGCTCTTGTTTGTATTTCATTATGCGTCCGACTAAAAATATGCGATAGGTATAACAGAGTCTTGATAAATCCGTGATTCATTTGTGAACTGTTCAAACATTAATCAGATTCAAAACTTTTATGCAGTTGGGATTGAAAATCTTTCACCAAGTCATCATTAAATTGTGGACAAATGTGTTCCGCTTAAGCATTTTGAAACAAACCGACATTTCAACTAGTTGTAAAAGACGTCGACAAACAATGGAAATATTATTATCATCAGACACTCATGAGCGGAAAGTCACCAGCCGGTTCTCGAATGAATGAATAATAGAGATTAACTCCTCAATATTATAAACAAAGTCCTTGGGTTGCAATTAAAAAGATCTGATAAACTTGTTTTCAACACAAATCGGAGCTAACAAGTGATTATTGTTGTGGAGTTAATTGTAGTGCCGTCTGCGCCATTACTACTATTCAATAGATGTAGTGAAATCTACCCGAAAACATTGTTGCAGATGTATATGATCAGCAAGGTAAAGAATGACATGGTTTTATACCACTGATTTGCAAAATATGGCAATTAAAACGTTTAATCGTATGCAACTGCAACAGATTTACCTACATCGGAATGAGAGGTTCAAATCTTTACACAACCGATGATTGTATGAGTCTACTGCGTCACTGATAAAGTGAAGGAAATAAAAAACGATAAGGACATTGGGTAACTATAAGCATTACTATTGTTGTCATGTATATGGTCAGTAATGATTGGGGGTTGTAATTCATTCGATCCGTGTACCGACCAGCCCTTATTGTTTTGCATATTAATCGGAATATTATTACGTTGGCAATAAACTGCCGCGAGCATAGATCCAGAGCATCTAGACTTGATCGCGTTTCCAATATCAAGTTGTCCGCAAAAATGGGTTTGATAACCACTAGTCACCACTAGTTATCGCTAGATAAAACTTACACGATAAAAAACGACGCCTTCTTTCCAATTAACCGTTTTGATCAAGTTTGTATTCAAAACTAGGATCGCTTGTTTTTGCAATCATCAAAGACTTCTTTGCAGTTTGTTTATCTTAGTGGATGTAGCATTTTTCTGGGTACCGTGTACTCCTAAATATTACATAAGCGTTCTATAAAAGATTCATATTATGCGCAGATTTTAAAATTCATGTGTCTTGTTTTCATTGATCCAGCGTACTATGTAGAATGATTTATATTTATTCATTAAATAACAGCCGCCAAGAAGACTTAACCATACGTGTTCCAAGCTTGTGAAACTGTTTATTTGAATGCAGACTTAACAAATAAGGCTGTAGAAACGTATATGTATATGCATGTTCATAAGAAACAATCAAGTTCCGAGCATTGACCGAGCTTCCAAAACTTTTTCTTTACCTCGATCAGCAACGATTTGTATACTTTTGCAGCTGTCACCACACTCAAGTACTGGTTTTTGATTGACCTGAAATTGGAAGTCTTGACAGATGACGAAGTTACAAGATGCTTATCAGAAGAATTTCATGCAAAACTACACTACATTCAAACAAAGTTGGCATTTGGAATGCATACATAATTATATGCATGTGATTTTTCGTGAGAACTAAATATCGGATTTTAAAGGTAAATATAATGAATTTGCAACTTAAGAAACTGCAAGTTAGACTTATTTTCATATTATCCGATACTAAATTGTAAGTAACCATTAATTTTGAAACCCTTTTCATGAAACTTGTCAAATAGACGAAAGGTCAATCAATTATCAATAGGTCGTCCAGGTAACTTTGTATATTGCGGATGGAGCTTAACCAATGGTACTTCTTTAAATCAGATTAGGCTCCATCTCGATCATATTTTCGTGCTGAAGAAGCAAGCGCATTTCTTCTATGCAACTTTATGTGTGATGCGCGGTGAGAGTATGACGAAATCTTAAAGTTACATTTGCACTTTATTATCGAATGTCAGACAGAAAAATGACCTCGGAAACTCCCTAAGCGGATCTAATTCAGATAAGCTGTCAAATGTAATACTTATGCAACTCGTATTGTAGTTAGTAAATACTTATCACGCATACCTAAACTGAGAAACATAATTACTATGCTCTGTACAGGGTAGTGCATAAATATTGCACCATTAATAACACGTATACATTTGTACTTATATGAATGCTATCTCGAGTTTGCCGTAAATAAATTCAAATCAATAACTGTCGTATGCATAAAATTCTTGAAAAACATGAAACAAAACGTTTTTCGGTTTTTTTAAATTTTACTTTCGACCATCTTGTTCAGAATCAATCCCTTTACAAGTTTTACGATGAAAATTTTCGTCTAAACTCGTTGGTTTTGAAGATATTCAGTTTAAAAAATACATCAAAAGGGCTTTTCGACCGTGTGGATCCGTGTGTGCCTTGCAGCTCGGACTGATTTAAATGGACTCAAAATTTAGATGAGGAGACACGATACTTGGGGAAAAAAGAAATAGTGCGATGTTTATGAACGACCCTGCACTAAGGGCTATAATTTTTGTGCAGTTCACATTTTCGTAACAAACGTAAAGGGCTAGGATCAAAAAAGGAAATCAATCGCCTACCTACCTAATTATGATTTCCAATTTCAAGACAGCTATTAAGCTGCTGCCAGTAATGACGACAAGCGCACACAATCTGCGAGATATAATGATGACAGTCAATAAATAACATCAATCTGGCTTGCCCTCTCGTACTTTTAAAAAAGGTTGAGTATAGTATATGAGTAAAATAGTAATACTTACAGAGAAGCTTTTTTTGTTTTCGCTCTTTTTGCGACGGAGAGGATAATCAATCAATGCACATTAATGTATCCTGTCGTTGGTTCGCCCAAACCTCGAAAAATCTCGAAAAATACTGCTACCATGGCAACCTGGGCGCTGGGTGGAGGGAGCCTAATTTAGTTTGAATTAGGTAGGGTTATGCCCCCCTTTCCCAGTTCAGTCTAAATATCTCCAAGTATATGATGATCATTATCAAGAAATCTTGCATGGAAATCTCAAGCTTTGTCGGAAGGACGCCAGCCAAAATCGACCGGAGAATTGCTGGTTATGTTTTCATTCGTATTTTCTTGAACGTATTTAAGATTTTCCCCCTCTATTCTTCTTTCTTGTGCAAATACATCACAATACATATGTTGCTTAAAAGTGTTTCCACAAGTGGCCTGGAAATGTTCTAGACATTTTAAACAAAGATGCAATGCATCAGTTATCGTAAGGTTGAAAACGATACTGAAATAGAAATATTTTCATATCTGAAAATTTTGCCAGAAAACCACGAATAGAAAGATCCAAACCAAAACCTAGTGTTTAAATTTGCTGGACAATATACACTAAGTCATAAAAATTACTAATCTCCAATCAATCGCGAGTTTACGTACATCTAAAGCGTAGGGTGCACTCACTAGTCTCTTTTACAACTTGTACAGGGAAAATTATTTCTGATCTAATTACATGTTTCGGTTTATTAACCTTAAGACAACTCTAAAGCATGGAGTTGTTTTTATGATACATATTCTGATCACGTAGTAACATTTTAATACGACGAAAAGTATGGCGACGAACATCAAGAGCCAAATTTTTTTAACATTACCCTACAACGTCTGCTGTAGGATTTCTTTTGCATTCATAAGAAGCCCCATTCCGTCTTATCAGTCATGATATTCGCCTCATCTATGGGCACAGTGTGCGCTTTAAAGAGCACGGACATCATGCTTTTTAAAGAGCATAATTCACGGGAAAATGGGCAAAGAA
>VICI01001041.1:0-26586 GCA_019593645.1 Akabosia matsudoensis | reverse complement strand
AGAGAAAAAAAGTAAGAATGAAGTGTTCTCATGAATGAAAAAAATCAATACTGCTCACATTTGAAAGGATTATATCCGAAAAATACGAACTGAGAGACAATTTTTTTGGGGAAAAAAATCACAAACACACTCACACTCAGGCTTTTATTATTATTATTACTTTTTTCTATCAATACAGAAAACAAAGCTGAAGAGAAATGAACAATATTTTTTTCTGAAAGCTAAGACCAGTAGTCAAGAAGTCAAGTTTGTTTGCAATCTCCCAATAAAGCAATGAACCAATGTATGTACAAATGTTATATGTTCTACTATGCTATATAAATAAGAAACTTAATATAAACATGCAAAATATTATATATACATTGAAAAACCGCTAATATTTCACGGGATTTTCATTTTATAAAGCCACATGCGGCAAAAAAAGATAGAGATAGAAGTTGGACGTTGAAGTAAAGACCGTTTTGAAACGAGGAGCGACGACGATTTAAAGGATGATCTCTCGTCGGTTGCGGTGCTGTTTATATAAGCATGCTTTTCAACAACTACAACAGTTGGAATTAAGAAATCATCCGGGAAGTTTAAAAGTTGGCGATGGAGATAGAAAAATTATATATTTGACAGGCACACAAGGGAAGTGTGAAACACTCTCTCTCGAAAAAACCGAAGAATAAAAGAATATTTGGTTTCATGATATACAATTTAGCACCAACATGGATTACATGCGAAAAATCTTTAAAGTTCCATTCTAAATGCCGACGCACAATAGATCTGTTAGCTATAAATTCATCTCAACTTGTTTTTATAGGCTTCCTTTACATAGAACTCCCCCACAACATAAAAGTGGTTTTTGTACTCCCTATCCTAATTGTACTCTAAAAATTATTCACAAAACTAGTAAGGACAAACGGGCAGTGCACTTCAAGTTAGAGTCTGATTATTATGATAAAGTTACAGAATGAAAAGGTGTTGTGCCATAAAACCTACGTCGCTTTCTTAGAACATTTTTCATTTGGAACTTCACAACAAAAACTTTCTTCGCCAAATGTATAAACTGTAAATCTATCTTGTCTGGATATAATATTGGTTTGAAATGTAACATGTGCAAGCACTTCTCGACATCTATAAATCTTCATTAGAAGAATCTATATTTTGCAGAAACCCTCTTAGAATTTCAGCCAGAGAATTATAAGAAAGAGAGGAATAAGCAATACATTGGCGAGGTCGTGACGGGGAATAAAATATAAAAGTTGTTTACAACCATCCGTATGAGCATTTGTCTCCATGTCAGTTGTCACCGATATTTTACCATACTACCAAATCTATTTCAGCCATATTATTCTATTCTTTTTGCATTTTAAAACTTGAGTCCCGAAGTCTCTGAAGAAGCAGTTGGCATTGCTCTCCATATGACGAAAATCAACTGTGTAAAGGTTTCGGAAGTTCAGAAGCAGAAAGTTGGTTGGAAGGAAGAATAATATCATGAGGAATTCATGAACTAGGCTTGAAAAATTGTGGCATGCAAAACAAAATTAGTTTTCTTAAATAAACTCCTTCTATTATGGTTGTACAACGCCTATCTAAATACTTTTCACTATTATCTTTTCAGGAGCGTAATCGTATTATGTAATTTTAGAGTAAAATTATAATACAAATTAGTGAAATTCCTTATGAGAATTATTGTTAATAAAACATAATAATATACAGATTAGAATGAAAAAATATTTACAGAAGACTTAAATAAAAGAAAGACATGCCAAGCTTTCCAACGCAAAATGAGTTGTTTTTCATTCTTTCAACAACAAGCAACCGTTTTTTATAAAAACAATTCTCATCATTGTACAAAAGTCTTATGGAAGACGATTTTGTTTCGTCTCAGAAGTATGTACTCAGAAAAAGTATCTAGATGTATATAAAAGCGCTTAAATTTACACTTAATAGAAAATTGAAGAGTTGAAGTGAAGGCAGAAGAATTAGACGCGAATCTCCTCATTCATTCATGCACCATCTATCGTCTTTTTTGTTTTCAATTGAGTGTTGCACCAGAAGAAGCGCACACTCAAACCGTTGTCTGCATACCATGAACTGCTCCTATACAAGGAGGACGAGAAGGAATATTATTGTCAAGACTCAAGAAAAACAAAAACTACAGCTTTCTCTACCCCAGGATTCTTTTTCTCACTAGCTTCATAGGAAATTTACATGTAAATGAGGGAGAAACTTGTGATGTCAGCCTAGTTTGCTCTCAAACATCCCAAGGAAGAAAAAAATCTTGTAATGGAAAAATCTTGCATATTTGTCAAATATGAAAAATGAGTTAGAACAAAAAAAACGAGGTCGTTTAGATAAGGAGAAAGTGGAAAACTAATCAAAACTGTTCCATTATAACATAGAGAGAGATTCATGGCGTTTGATTAGAACGGGACTGGGTAGAGGGTAACTAACAAACCGGGAAAGCAATTTTGATGAGAAATAGGAGCTACTCAACTAGACTACGCCGTAATAGTAATATAATGTAATGCAAGAATCTTCCGGAGATTTATCATCACCTCTTGTTGATTGTCCTCGTGAGTTTGGATTCCAGCTACGAACACTTCGGTACAGTTGTGGGGTAACGTGAGACGTGGAAGAGGAAACGTGAAAGCTTTCGGATTTAGTGAGCCTCCCGGGTTGAGAGTAGTTGGAGGGAGGAGGAGGAACAGGTGGCGGAATGAGATTAGCAGGTAACGAGACAGGCTGGGAAAGTGACGAGTAAGAGCGGGAATAATGGCCGCTGTTGCAGAAATACTGACGAGGTTCAATTATGGGTGGTTTAGGAACATAACGATACTTAGGCTGATGGGGTGATGGGTCGAAATTCCAATTTTTTCCGAGTTCTTGGCCAATCGGCCGTCCAGCACTGGCTACTTTGTGGTAAGCTGGAGTTATTGGAGTTGAAGAGGCAATTGGTGGTGCAACGCGAGAGTCCAGTAGTCGAGGTGGAATTGTGGAGTAGCTCATTTCCCGGTTTGATTTCGAGTTAGGCTCGCTTGACAGGGCAACTGGGGCCGCAGCTGCAGTCGTGCTTGCAATCGAGGTCCTCATTTGCGGGGAGTAGGCTGAAGTAGTAGCTGCAGTTGTGGACGAAAAAGCAGGAGATTGTAGAACGGTAATCCCAGTAATTCCCAGAAAAATCTGAGCTATAACATGAAGTGTCAAATTCCATTGACTTAGTCGGTGACTCGAGAAAACAATGGGCTGTCAAAGTAGGCTGACAAATATTTGGAGTGGAACTAGGTTGGTAAATAGGTTTTCGGGATCTCGAGCTCAAATACAACTCAGGCGAGCGAGAATGCACTGGAGAACTTTCTTTTCCATCTGGTCGGATCCTATCTCTCTCCCTTCCCTCAAAATAATCCACTTTGTCTTTAAAAATGTCCGCACTGGCACAGCGTCGGGCGTGGCCGCTGTTGGAGCCGAGATTGTCGAGAATGGACTGGAGAACTTTCTTTTCCATCTGGTCGGATCCTATCTCTCTCCCTTCCCTCAAAATAATCCACTTTGTCTTTAAAAATGTCCGCACTGGCACAGCGTCGTGCGTGGCCGCTGTTGGAGCCGAGATTGAATTTTTCCGTGATTCTGGCGAGATTTGGATCTGAGCAGAATAAACAGCGTAAGAGGCTAACTTCCGGATGGAAAGAGGAATCTTGTTCGTACTCAAGGTGGTCTTCAAAATACTGCTTAAGCCTGTCCACTTCACCGGCATTCACTAATCTCAACCTTTCCAATTTATCACGCTCAAGGACTTCCCTCTGGACCAAGCTCTTGAGAGCGTTGTCCTTTTTCAGGAGGAGAGAAGCTAGCTTGGAAATCACGTTGATATGCGAAACGTAACGATTTTCATATGCACGCTTTTCAGGGGTCACTGATCTTGACCTTTTCCCTGCTAATTTACCTCCAGCCGGAGTTGAAACGGGTTTTAATTGTGTTTTTCCAGGAGCTGGGCTTTTTGGTCGGTTCTGAGAACTACTAAAATGGTCTGTAGTTCCAGCTTTGGCCGTTATTGGAAGCGAAACAGGCTCTGGCTTTTTATCTTTTCCGAGAGCTCGCTGTGAGAAGCTTTTCGTTTTCACAATTTTCGCTTCTGATGCAGCGATCACAATGGGCTCTTTGTTGTTGTTTGAGTCTTTATGGAAAGTTTCAAAAAAGCTAACTTTGGAGGGAACACCTTTTGTACAGTAAACACTGTACATGGGCGTCTTTCCTTTAGTTTGCAAACTATTTTGCTTCTGCTCGTGGCACTTTCTCAGGAGTATCTTTGTCGAGACTGGCATATGAATCACCGTCTTTATCGATGAGTCCGACTCAGATTCCGCGGAAGACTTTGGATTGTTAGAGTTATTGTTTCCAGGACCAGTTACGGATGAACCCTCCACGACTCTCGTAAAGCTCTCTCTTTCTTTCAGCTTTCTCTCTTGGAACTCCTCGCTAAGGGTCTTGGAAAGCTGCCGTTTAGCAGTTTCGGTCAACGAACCGTCAACTCCAACCACGGAGTCTGAGTCGCCAGGATTTGGAGAGGAGGGAGGTGCCACACCCATTCTACTAGTAATAACAATAGTCCCAGGATTATTACTTTTACCTCCTGGTGACGACGACAATGATGTAGGCTCAACTTTCTCTCGGTTTACAATCAAAGTGCCAAGTCTGGACTTGATTTTTTCTTTTTGATCGTCGGAAAGCGTTGAAGTCATTGAGAAAGCCCGTCGTAATGCTGGCATCCGGGCGTACTCTGCAGCTTTATCCCGATAGTAGTAGTAATCCGCTTTTGATAATGAGGCTACTTCCATATTGAGTGCCACTTCCTTCACACTCGTACCTCGCCACGCAGTTTTGTGGAGATCCAAGGAGGAAGCTTGTTGAGACTTAAGAAGCTCGCCTGTTATCAAAAAATGGCGAAGCTCGTCTATATTCCACTTTTTACAACGCAAAGCCGAGTCCCCCTTCCACCTCACTGCTTCCGGGGATTTGGGTCTGAAAAAGAATTCTCGGTTTTTCTGGGCGAACATTAATTGATTCACAATACTCGACATTTCTTCTTCCGCTCTGGTTCTATTTCTGACTTTCCACCAAGCATCGAAGTCCAATTGCTTTTCGCTACTCAACACAGGAATGTCATACAAAGACGTGGATCTCTCAAGTTGCCCCAATCGCTCTAAACTTGAGTATAGCTTGTGCAGCTGGAGGAATCTGGGTGACCTCTTGCGAGCGTGTTGAAGTTCTAAAATATAATTTGTGTAGGTATAGTCTCGGATCAGTTTCTCTTTCAGTGTCAAACAAGAGACACTTCGGATCATGTGCCCTTTTCTGCCTGATTCTTTTCCTCTCAGGATTTTTTCCGCTTTTGCGTCGCCCACGAGTTCCGCCAGTGAGCATACTTGTTTCTCATCAAAGTTGTAAACAAAAGACGGATCGTGTGCGAGTTTCTCCCGCAAAGCCGATGTCCTTGTCGGTCTTACCAGAGGAATTTGCTGTTTGGTTAAAAATAACGATTGAGAGACACGTTTTGTCTCTGTCAAATACGGCGTCAGCGCTGGCAAAGATCGAAACGTAAAAATATTAGCAGGTCTCTCGAGAAATGAAGAAGTGAGAGCTGAGACAGTTCCCTGTTGCTGAGGGGAGTCGTCACGCTGCTTCCTTGGCGGAATAGTCCAATATCTTGCAATGTCATGTTCAACCCGTGAAAACGATACGTTTCGTTCCGGTGAAAAGAAAGTTCTTGAACGACTGTTCCTCTCGTATTTTGCCATTTCCTCGTCTCTCAAATCAATATTCGAGCTGGATTTCACTCTGAGTGAGCAGAGTCTTTCTACTTTCTCCTGTGTGCTCCCTGGCATGATGGCCAAATCGAATTTGCTTCTTTTTCGGTCGCACTCACTAAGTTTGATGAGGCCAAGCTCTTTGGGATTGCTCGAGGAAGCTTTCTTAGGCTTTCCTCCTGCTCCTGACGGCAGTGGTTGCTTTTCTTTCTCTGGGCTTTTTCGATCATCCTTCCCAGATGACAATGTAATCCGATTAGTTCCATTTCCTTGCTTTCGCTCGCCTCCTCCTCCTCCTCCCTCCCGATTCAATTTTCGGGAATTTGCACAATTCGACGGAGTCAGTTTTGTTGTTCCACCTACACTTGTTGCTGTTCCGCCACTTGTACTTTCACTTCCTATAACTTTCCGTTTCAATCCTGGATTCCGTAAACCTGCTGATCCATCTGCACTAGTAGTTCCGTCTCCAACGAGTCTCCCTGTGGAGTTTACCACCCGCTCTGCACTACTGCAATTGGCACCTGACTTTGTTCCACTTCCGGAAACGCTTATATGACTACTTGACATTGTTGACAAACCATTTCCAGGAGATGTAGGTCGAGATGTGCGGGGAGAGAGGCAACTTGCATGGCGCGATGCTACTGGTGACACTTTACTTGTTTTTGGAATCTTTGGATCGATGAGAGAAGAATCTGACAGTTTTGCTTTTACTTTTCTCGGTGGTTTCACGGGAATTGCGTTGTTGTGAGACAGTTTTCCAGTTGCAGTTCTTCCGCGATTATTCCCATTTTCAACTGACACTTTCTCTGAAATCTTGACAGATTTTGTTTTCGCATTGCCCAAAGTTGTAGCAGAAGCAGCTCGTGAAAGCTTTCCATTAGGGGTCTTTTTCAGACCTGACTTTTTCCCCTCATTAACTCCGCTCCCATTTTCCTTTCCCTTTCTAAAAGCATTCTGTGAGGGTGACGACTTGACTACCTCAAACTTAATTGATAAGCGGTGTGAACTTTGCATTGCCTTTTTAACTTCACGCGGGGACATCAGCTCTGGCGAGGCTACTCTAAGCTTTTCCACACTTGTTTCCCGGGATCTCACTGGGATCGAGGAGGAGCCAGAACGGCGAAGCTGGCTCGAGGACCTCACTGTGTGAATGATCCTGGATGCGTCTACCCCTGAAATCCCATACCTACTGCGAAAGGAGAGATCAGGGCGAGGGCTCAGGTCAGAATTCGACCTTCTCAGTTTCTCTTGAATTCTCTCTTGGAGTAAAGCTACAGTTGAGTTTGGAGGTGGGCTTTTGCAAACAGGGCTTCGAGATCTGTATTCTAACGGAGACACGCATCGTCCTCTTGATGCCGAAAAACTTCTTTTCGTTTCCTCAAAGGCTGGCATGCTTTTCACTCTACGGCGGAGCAGATTAAGCCAAGACTCTAAACACGTTTTTGGGAAATAATGATCGAAAATCCTTGTTTCAGACAAATCATCATAATCTAATCTGACAAAAAAACAGAGTGCTTTAAGAGAGATAAAAAAGGCCACAAAACAGATCAGAGAAGCCCTCCACCGGAAATGGAAAAACAAACTAGATGAAACCTATCAAAATCCCTATTTTATATTTAAAATTCCATTTACCCCAGTCTAATATTCGCTAGCTGTACGGACGCACAAGTCAAAAACGTCTACCGGACGAGTAGACTATACAAACGTAAATGAAGAGAATGTCATTCACAACTTCATTTTGTTGTCTACGCCTGATATAGACGAGAAATATCCGGTTTTGAGAAGTAGGATCCGAGGAAAAAAGTGTAGACTTTTGTTTGTACAGAAGAATAAATCTGTGACTGCGAATCTATAAATGTGTAGGGTGCAAATACAAAAACATCATAAGACCAAAGTGCCAACCAAATTAGACCAGTTTTGTACATATTGGGTACATATATCAGCTCAGAAAATTTGTCGAAGAGGTGCTTTGAATGAGGAGTTACGCATCGTGAATCTTCTTACGCATAAATTAACATTTCTTTGTCATATTTTGTAATAAATTATATCATATAATATTGAATGGGCTGTTATAGAGTTAGCATTAGAATCGAATATAACGCATTAAAAACTAACTTCTAGATGGATTTTGATTAGTATCTTTAAAAAAATTAATCGATGGAGAATTGAAATCATATTCCATCCTTTTCAGCGATATTAGAGGATGGATTGGCGTGTTAATTTCTGCTCAATTTCGTTTCATTCACATTCCAGAGTGATGTTTGTACCCAGTATTAATCATATTAGTTAACAATCCCAAGAGAAAACCGACCACACGATAAATAAACGTGTCCATAAAAGCCCGACAATGTTAAATATAAACCAGATTTTAAACCATACCCGTGGATCCAATTAGGTTACATGCTAACATAGATCATACATACTAAAAGCGTAGAAGCATTTCCATACTTATCTTCTAGTGATTACTATTCTAGTTATTTTAATGCTACTACATTGAAAAGACAACACTAGAAATGCACAAATTTACATTAGGCGTTCTACAAGCTATCGCAATACACTTGAGTAAAAGTATTTGATATGAAAATACAGCTATCGTGTATATTGAAAGCGCATCGACAATTAGATTTATCTGTTACCTTTGGGTCGCTCTGGAGCTGGTTTCCGCAGGCCTTTCAATGGAACCTCTCCTCCTTTCTGAATGTCAACGTACAGTTGACGCTGTTCTGCAGGGCTAAGTGGTGGTGGTGGAGGTGATTTTATCCCTCTAAACTCTGCTTCCTCCTCTGCTCTTTTTCTGATAATCAGGTTTGAATCGCTCTCGTAGCCCAAGTCTCGCGATCCAAGAGCCCTGTTTAGAATAGACCACGGCAATTTGCAAAATTAATCGAATAAAATGACCCTAACTGAGAAAAGGCTGCGAAACATGGTATAATTTTGTCTTACCACTGTAGTGTCGGCTTATGTCTTCGAATTTCCTTCGCGATGACACACGAGTTTCCAGGGGTGTAGTCTTCTATTCGCCCTGGTGTGAAACGAACGCCTGAAGGCGGACACGACGAGGTCGGCGATAGAATAGAGTTTGGCGTTGATGGACTTGGCGAGAAACAATCTACCTCGGAATATCTGTCACGAACTTTTCTCCTGTCTAATGTGGAGTATTTGTAAGCGTAGGTATCTGACTCGTAACCCTCAGGCTCGGAGTAGTGTCCAGCACTGTGGCCTGAAGATTGGCGAGGTCCTGTTAACACCAAAAATTACATGCACTTCTTAGAAATTTTGCGTAAGTCTCAGAAATACTTGAAACGTCAAACATTTTACACTTCAAACAGTTCAATATTAAACGCTTACACACACAACATGCTTCTATAAAAGAAACCTGAGGCATTTCACTACATAACAGTTTTGTTAGAAAATTACTTGAACTCCTTGGCACGTCAAATGTTATTAGCACACCGTCATTTTTTTGTATTTTATTTTAATCATTCTTCAAACTGCAGGGGAAAATACCAGAGTCAAAATCACCTTTCCTCTTGTACTTGACTGTCATAAAATCTGAATCCAAAGATTTTCCCAGGTTGTCAAATACATATCAACAGCGTTATCATAAGGTTGGGGTATAAATTTGATTCATTTGTGTGTGTGTGTAAATTCAGCATGGACATAAACAAAGAAGAAACATAAAACATTTAGAACTGCGCTTCTAGTCTCATGAATAAGGTTGTCTTCGTGCAAACTGGGAGCACAAACATGATTTAATAAGTTATTCTGGGTTATATGCTGAATTTCAAGTTTCTTGGCTAAAATCTGTTGACAAACCTTTTCGGTGTGGTCTTTCCACGTGTAAGGACTCATACATACGTTTGTACCATTGATGCTGCTGCTCGCTACGGATTGCCTATGAATGCAAATCAAGACATAATTAAAGAGATTTATAAAACTGTATTTTTTTGTGGAAAAGTTAGGGATTTGAATCTTACCGGTTTGGTTGCGATTGGAACGCCTTCAGGTGTAATTGGACCGATTCCCACGTATTCTATCGAACCGTCTTCAGTAACTCGTCGACCGTTTGTTTCGCCTCGCCCTGCAGATAAAATTAAAACTGTGAAAATTCAAAAGAAATGCGAGTCGAGTGGAAATGCGTGTTATTTTCATACCACAAGTATCATGGGATTGTAAATCTAATGTCAGTCCTGCTGAACTTGCTGAGGTAGAGTTTCTGGGTCTAGTGTCGAAAGATGAGGTAACGGCTTGTGGTCCGATAACCGAGCTCTGTTGGCTTTCAAGGTAATGTGCCCCTTTGGGTAACTGTCCCTCTGTGAAAATGAAACAGGCGTGTGATTTCAAATGATTGAATTGCGTATTTCAATGTGAGGAAGCTTCACGCTAAGGAAATGCTACAGACAACTATTTCATATTGACTGCGCTCCAAGTTTTTTTTTTTTTTTTTTTTTTTTTTTTTTTTTGCTAATCATTCCGGATACGTCAGTCATTTCATGACAAACATTTTCATCATTCGACCAGATAAATATACAGCTACAGCTATTATTTCAGACTTATGAAAATGTTCTTTCAAGGATTTTTGTTTTTCAAATCGAACAAAAATTACGTGCGTTTTTTACCTCTGGCCTTTTGCAAAAGCGTAACAGTAGGACTTTGGTATTTTGGCAAGCTCACGGTTGACTGGCTCTGACTACTATTGCTTATCTGGTTTTGAGTAACACTTATAGATCCAGACGACGTCTGATACACGGAATCCGATCGACTTGAGTTGTCGTTTTGGTCTGGACTGCTTACAACTTCTTTTTGATGATGATGATGACTAAGCAAACTTTGTTCTGTCAATGACGCACTAGCTTGGATTGACTGTTGTGGGGATGGATGTTGTGGAAAGTTTTTCGTCGGTAGCTGCGGGGAAGAACTCGAACGATCCTGCAAGTCAAGAAAAATCACAGTTCACCGTTTTGTGTATGAGAATGTTTGCACAAATGCATAAAAAACTTGACAACTCACTAAAGATAATGCTCGCGGAGTAGAGCTATTTGGAGAACCAGGCACGTTGAAGTTTACAGGCCGAAATTTTTTCTGACTCGAAGGGCTGGGCGCACTCGGTGGTGTCCAAACTGGGGCTATAGCTGTACCCTCTTCAAGGCTCGGCAAGTCAGTGCAACTGCTGCTGCTTGCTACATTGTCCAACTTGTGTTTGCTCGGACTTGCAGGCAGAGGCTGTGACTGTTGATTTTCTGATGTAGTCCCCGGCGCCCATACACCTACTGAATCCACACCGTGAGAAGATCAAACGCAACAGAAAAAAACACCAAGAAAAACCCAATTAATTTTATCACGTCCAACACAACTGGTTTTTTTTTTACATAAAGCTCTTTATCCTATCATTTCCTGGACTAGAATAAGCCGAGCATTTCTTACGCTGAAACGGAAAGTGAAGTTTTTAACCCGCTTCAAACTTACAACTTGTGTAGGGCAACACTCTAAATATTATGTGGTAGCTCTCATTTTCAGACGCATGCCATGAAACACAAAAATAGCTCACTATTGACTATTGTTTAAGATGCGTGTTTTGATGCAACAGGTGTATTGTATAAAAAAATGTTTGCGAAATTGACACAGCATGCAAAAACTATGTTTTTCACGAGTTTAAAATAGGTACAAATAATGGAGAGCAAATGGAATTGTTCTGCGGAGACATGCAAGGCTTCGACTGACCATGACTGCTATATTCAAAGACTAATTTTAATTTCAGACTGGGAAATTAGCTGGGCGAGTAGGTTTTCAGCTGAACACATTGGGTTTGCGTGCGAGAGGGCTCCTGGACAAAAATAATATCCTAATTTTCGACATGGTTATGGGAATAAATGGGTTGGGCGTACTCTGGATTAAGTCGCGACGTTAATTTTTCGGCATTGAATGCAAAGCCGCCTGATTAGAATATATTTCAAAACAAAACCCAAAAATTGTAGCGGAGAGGGCGACCACATTATTCTATTGAGCAGATTCAAATAGTGTCTGATTAGCAGGGTGATGCCTACTAATCCCGTAAATGTAACAATGAGAATGCATAGCCTTTGGTGCGAGGTTTTCAAAACTAACAATGAAAACAATGATACGTTATCCTTCATTCATTTTTTCAGTTTTGGGATGCATGTCATTGAGGGATTAACCTGATATTATATGTGTTCAATATAGTTGAGTGTTATATAAACCAAGAACTGCTACTTTTTGGTATTGTCTGTGAAAATATCGTGAAGATAGAGGTGCTTGAGCATCAGCAGAATATTTTTTTAATACTTCCCTTCATTTCCGTTGCCGCAAGCAATAAAAAATCGACATACAGGGGTTTGCCGTACAATCACTGGACCCACAGGTGGAGGAATGAGAGATAAGTTGATGGAAAATGAAAAGGAGTGCACACTCACAGTGTTTTCCCTGTGAGCAATCATGCATTGTTTAAAAATGTGCGGTGCGAATGCTTTGCTAAGCGTAGGACGAAGGAAGGGAAGTTCGCGTAGAATAAAGTAGCCGTAAACTGCATATGCCCACTTGTTGAACAACTTGGATTTTTGGGGATTGCAGGTTACGACTGTATCATTGATATAATAAGCACTTTTCATTTGACTCTGAACTAGAAATTGTGACCGGATGTCACACTGCCTTGCATGCGAAGGTTCGCGCATAATCTTATTTTTGTGCTCGGTGTTATTGTATTGAAATCAAGATAAGATACTCGCTAATAAAAGCTTCCAGTGAAGGAGCACAAGATTTTTACTGGATAAAGATGTGTATAGGATAAGTGAGTTATATAAAATGCCGCAAGTTTTACGAGGAAAAAAGGAAACAAATAAAGTTGTGAGCCCTACCATGTCAATGAGAAGGGGCTTTGTTTTAGGGATGCTAACCAAAAGCCGTGGGAACTATCTTCCGACCAGTAACAGTACTGCTTATGAACTGTTATAAGCTTTTACTGCTGCGGCCGGTTGTACTTTACGTAATTACGTAATGAATCTTTGTGGCTGATTCGGTTTCATCAGACGTTAGTATTTTTTTGCAATTGAGGTAAAGTTTGCCGTATTGCAACTTGATCTTTTAACATACATAGCATATATAGCATAACATAGAATTTATATTTTGACTGTTAACGAGAATTGAAATGTCTTCTCAAGGCTTCGGGCTAAATACTTGAATGGCTCAGATAAATAGATTTGTCGAGAAAATTTATTTCTCGTTTTAAAGAGTTCTGAAATGAAAACGTTTAAAATACAAAATATCTTCGACTTTTTGTCTGAAGACAAAATATACAATAGAAAAATGGTAGCCATAAATCTACCGTCGACGAAACAATGAGGGCGTCTCTATTTCACTCAAATTATGATTACAATGCAAAACCTTTTAATGAGTTATTCATGAACTTTGTGGAAGAGAGTTGACCGAATACCTTTCCAGATATTGGATGTACCAACTATGTAATAGGTTACAATTGCAACACTTCCTGACAATGACTTACTCTTACTTTGTACGGATTTCAATTCAAAGCCGGTTTTAAATGATGCATATTTCAGGAGAAACCTTAAAGGTGTTGACTACATTTTACCTAAACTGACATGCTTAGTAATGAGGCTATCCCCAAAAGACATCAAACAATATCGCATTTGAATGAAAATTTGATTATATACTTTGAACCAAAAAGTTATTGGTTTGAAGTAGCATCCTTCCTGTGCAACTTAATAAATAAATAATATCATTTACAAGAAAGTATTATCTATGTTTTTTATTTCATCGAAGATTCTCTATTCTCTGAAGACTTTATTTAAAGTCCAGAAACTTACACCTGTCCTGTCCTACCGACGTTTTTTTAGTCTAGTGATGTATGATACTGCGACCCTGGACTTTTAGAAATACGTGCAGCTGTACTGTAATCTCTTTGTATTATACTGTAGGGTGCAGAGCAGAACCTGGCCTTTTGCATGTGGCGCTAGCACTTAAAACACATCGCAGCATTACTCGCATTACAAAATACATGTTTCATAAAAAGTGGAATTGGGGCGCATTTCCGCTGGCCAAAGGACTCACATAAAACACTGTCACTCAAAAATTTGAATTCATTTTCATTCATTCATGTGAAGTAGAAAAATTCTAGATTGAAAAACTCTGATCAAGCATAATGCTACTGATTTTCACACGAGATTTGCGTATAAAAAGTAAACATACTTGATAGTAAGAAGGATTTACGGTTGACACGCAGACCTTTAGCCTTTTGAAATAAGATTCAGAATAATCGGCTTTTTATACTAATACATCATTGTTGTAACTTAGTTTCTGGGTTTATAAGGTAATTTGACACATATATAGTATAATGCCGATTTGATTTCTGTTAGTTTAACCTGACAGCAGCAATTGAATCAAAATACTAAAATGGGATGTATTCCAACTATTACATACGTTTTGCTTCTATATAGACTCCCCCATGAATACAGTCTTCCATCAAACTCATGCCAAAAACTATAAAAACAATAATCGTTCTCGTTGAAATGTTATTTTTCCTTGTGTTAACTGGATTGGAGTGTTCCGACTTGGCAAGAGTGTTATTGTCGAAACCCATATTTTGTCTATTTTGTATGCAAATATTTCAGATTAGCTTTGACTGTCTCGTTTGCTAATGCTTTTCATGCTATTTTTACCAGATTTAAATTTTTTTAAACGGGTATCCGCGTTCAAATGAATACAACATAGATTAACTAACAAATATAGATTGGGGGATGAAGAATTTTTCTGGATAAAAGTTTTGTTGTTTACTACACTGCAGCTTATTAAAATGTATCCATGCCAGGCATTCTATAAGCTTAGGAGACGATTCGTTTGCTTAAAAAATATTTATAAATCCGATGATTTGGCCAGTTTCAGTAATGTACCAACTCTTTTAATTTGAAATTCGGAATTTGTTTTCAAGTTTACGTGTAACTTTGATTTTTCCCCAAAAAGAATGGTTCGAGAATAACTTGTAGTAGTTTACTGTATCGTGTATTGAGATCTCATCGGCTACACGTTTTAGTAACTATGAAACATTTGCTAAAATGTTGTGTAAAACTGGTACGGACCTCGTACCTTGTTTATGTTTATTTTTGTTTCCAAGTTTTACTTGGAATACAACGCATCGAACGCTTTTAGTTTCTTTCTAGTTGCAAACAAATTTTAACAGTTGATTAGTCGCTAGGACCCTTTATTTTCGGATATTATAATGGTCCGATATATATGACAAGGTTTCTGAGTGATAATCTTTAGATAGGAAACAACAGCAATGGATTTGGAATCACTTAACTCCTTTTCATTGTTTGTACAAACACCATTGCATAAAATTACGCATCATTCAACTAAACTAAACAGTGCGAAAACGTTGCATACCATTTACGGGCGTTTTCTGACTTCCATCATGGGCTATAGCAGTTCCGCTACCCTGCCGGGTAAGTGATACGTTTTCATAAGTGTTATTACTGAAACAGAAAGAACTGCTTTTCACAATATTTGTTGATTGTGAAATAGTCGTTCTTCGAGCAGTAGAATGCAGTCCTCCCTTCTGATTGGCATTGTTGTCAGTTTTCGCTAATGCGTTCAGGTAAACTTGAGCAACAGGCATGTTGCTCTTGATGTTCTTATTTTTAGGCATGAGCAAGCTTTTGGCGGGGCTTCAGACTTGCCAACATAAACAATGATGAATTGACAATCGCCCAAAATTTTCACAGACTTGCTATCATATTGACAAATTTTTTCATCAAATGGATCTTCAGCAAGCTACCACTGTCAACTGTATAGCAAATACGCTTGTTTCCCTGAAATAATCTGTTTCGGGTACACTGAAGTTTCAGTACAAATGACCTAACAAAACTGTAATCTTTATTTTTGGAGCTCACGCACATCGTCAACAACTCAAAAGTAGGTTTTTTATTCACCTTATACAACTATTGATAACGGAATAATAATATGATTCAGAGGAAGCGAGAAAACGAATGCAATCATGTTGTACACACATAAAGAACGCACAAAATTCGTAGGGCGTTGGTGACGAGGCAGCTCATCATAAGCTGTCAGTAACACGAAGCACCGAGTCTGCTCCCGTAGTATATATATTTATCATCACAATTTTATGTCAATGTCACCCTGTGGACATCTAATCTAAACTACTCTTCATTTTCTTGAAAAACTCATCGTTTAAAAATCTCAATGTGTCTAATTGGAAGCGTTTCAAATCATTTTTGAACGAAAAAACGTACTTCTTTTGGCGTAACACGAGCATTTAAAGAAACGAAAATTGTTTTTTCAAGAGAACCCTGAGTCTCTTGGGGAAATCACTTACAACAGTTTATTAGCCAGAACCGTACCAAAACAATTGAGAGACTAATCATACTTTTAAACCATGCCCAGCAAAAGCCGCCTGACTAATGGAACAGGTCTGATATTTGCTTTAACAAGACTTTGAAAATGCTTTAGCTTGACCCTGGTATTAAAACGGGTTAAAACGAAGCTTCATATGGTTTACACTTGAAGATTCTGCTCGTTACGAAATGACCATGACCAACGTGATTGTTTTTTTTTTTTGGGGAAAATTGTCCGCTAATAATACCACGAAACAAATTGGCTCACCACTACCATATACACACCATCACCGCCCGCACAACAACACGTAGTATTTTGCGTTTTCAAACATTACATGATAATGTTGTGCTTTTGCGTTCCCTCTCTTCTTATGCACATCTCCTTACAATCAGTGATTTGGTGTCTTTTGATGCTAACAACCAGTGAAGAAAAGAAATCCGTCTATCCAACCGGAAAAGCGATACAAGGGCAACCCAGGTTTCATGCCGGGAAAGTATGCAAATGGATATGTTAACTATATCGAAACCCCCGAAATGATGCTCGATGCACGTTCTCAAAAAAAACATATTGAACCATATGGCATTGGATGGAGCGCCAGCGAAATCAGCAATCAAGTCGGTCTAGCAAGTAAAATTAGCGTGGAACATGGAGCAACGGTAATTTTAAACATTAGTTACAGTTTCGAACATTGGTAAAAACATTTTCCTCTATTGGCCGTACAGCTTTTTTCGGAGATGAGTTGGGTATAAAAAACAAGTAATGCTCCAAACCAAAAACCACTGTGAATAAACCAAGACATTTGCGTAGTCTTGTGGCGAAGTATCCTGTTAGTGTTGCGTACGCAAAGATGCGTGAGCAAAATCGGGAACAACAGTATAATTCCACCGATGATGGTTTTATTAGCTTAATTTTGTCTGTTTGTGAGCATATTCGGATATTCCAAGCTCGACACGGTGGAATTGTATCTAGAAATGGCTGGCAATCTAACATATATAAATGCAATTTAAGTCACAATACGAAACACTTCCGTTTTGGAGTTAGACTTTGTGATTAGTAGGCCTAAAAGAAATGGAAAACTGAGAGGTTATAGTTTTATGATGAGTACGTTTTAAAAATTACATAAGTGGCACCCATATACCTATGCGTAGACTGTAGAGTTTACGCAATCAGCGAAGACAGCGTTTCGAGTCCGCATAGGTTTTCATACGTACCCGTGCTATTCGTCACATGTTACAGATCGCTATGTGTCGGTTCTTTTTTTGCTGGAAATAGGGAAAAAAACTCTGAGAATGATTCTATTTTTAAAAAGACGTTTGCTGCATCATGAAGTTACGAGCTTCAGGATGTTTGAATGGGATACATATTTCATTGTAACTTTATATGGATACATCTAGTTTAGGTTTTCCCTTGCCCGAAACATTTTAAAATAATCTAGCATGAAAAAATTAGCTCAGAGCCTCAAATATTGATGCTTCCAGAACAAATAAAACCGTAGTTAATGTGGTGCGACCTTCCGATATGCACTTGACATTACTCATACTCGACTCGTAGGCTATGCGTGTCTTCTTTTGTGTTTCTGTTTGCTGCAATAAAAATTAATTACAAGTCCCGAAAGCAAATGCACTTAAGTGCAGAATCATAATCACATATACCACACACAACGTCCAACACAAACTTATGTCACAATCATAAAGACATCGCAGCGTCAACGCTTCGGATTGTTTACCTCTGACATCCAAGGGCAATAGAGATGCCATTCTGCTGTCCACAAATTTTACACGACACTGCACAAGCTTCTCACAAAATCATTTTTGTCACACTGTACACATAAAAAATCGGATTTCACTTTTCCGCAGACCCGGCGAGGATTACTCATTTTCACAGTGCGAACTCAGATGAGAACTAGCTCTAAAATGGGAATTCTGAGAGCTAAACAGCTAAATTGTATTTTTTCTTCCATTTCTTCTAAAACAGAAGTACAAGACCCCTACAGGATATAACTGATTGACTAGATTTACACGGGATGGACAAGATCAAGTCAGTTGGAATATTATGCCCATGCATAAAAGTATACAAGAACATTTTTCAAACGTTAACAAGCATATCCAATGTCGATTCGTTTTTTGAAAATTCTTCGCATATGTTGATTCTACTGTTTATCTTAAGTAAACTTTAAAAGTTGCAATGAGGTAAGCACTTTGTTTGTCTGTTTCATTTGGTTTTCACTCGCAAAATTCAAAGTCTAAATTTCCTGCATACATCAGTTCAATACGTAAATGAACAGAGCGTTCAAGATGTATATTGCTGCATGTGTGTTTAGATGCTCTTCACGCTTTTTTTCTAAAACTAGGTCCAATAAGCAATCATTCAATCCAAACACACAATAACAAATCACCCACCCAAGAAGTAGGCTGGTGTGGATAGCCAAAGAACATGCGAAATGAACTTGTTGCAAATAGGAAATAGGAAACTCTCTTTGTTTCTTTGCATCTTTGCACTAGATGCTAGTTTGCAGCTTTTTAAAGGGAGTAATTTTTTAATTATGATAATGTTTTCTCGAGATACTTGTACTAATTTCAAAGTTAAAAACTTACTGTCGAGCCTTCAAGACAACGTCATTAGTGCAAGGGATGAGCATACATGTGCACTTCTGACTGATGGGAGTCACACTGTGAAACTTTTCACGCTTAAGACTTAAATCAGACTTAATTTAAGTTATGATTCATAATGGCATTGGTACTATTCTTGTGCGCAGATGGCTGCATCATAATATATATCACGTGTACTTTTTCAGTAATATTATTTGCAAGTTTGCAACACTTGACAAGACAGCTCTGCTATTGCAGTTTTGCTGGTACAACTGGTGCACAACAGCGATGGGGAAACTGCACGGTTAATGATGATAAATACGAGTTAGACAAATGCACAAAAGCTTTAAGAGCACCTTTTCCTTTCCTTTATGTAGAAATAGTAGCATCCTTCAAGTTATTGCAAAAAAATAAGTAGCAAAGTGCTGGTGCTTTTGTTCGTATAATACTTTTTTAATGATTTTTAAAATGTTGATTATTATTTTCGTACTGTCTGTGAATGAGCAGCACCAACTCGGGGAATACAAGAGCTACTAGAATAAAAACAAGCTCATTTCGCACTCGCACATGTATGTCATGAGGTAATCAGTAGTTACGTTATGAGTCACAATCTACTACTGGCATTAGCTGGTCTAAAATAGCTAGACGTAACAAGCGCCAAATCTTTAAAAAAACATACATATTGCAATCGAAGTTTGTTTGTTTTAAACACGTCTCAAACTATGAACTATGTTTTATGTACAAAATAGGTTTTCTAATAAACAGTGAATACAACTGTTTTGTAGATTTTGAAATCACTCATGTTGATAGTGCATGATTCTGATATTGCAGCGAATCTAGACATGACTAAGAATAATCAATGGGCACATATCATTTAAAGGGTCAACTCGAATGTCCAGACGAATACTTTTGGCGCTCTTTTAAGTGGTGAATGGAAAGCAAGACATTCTCACTAGACGGGACACACTGACAATCGTCACCTTGCCATAAGTGCTTCAATCGATATAAAAGCAACGTCATGGAAGACAACTGGAATCTGTGGATTCAGCTGGATAGAGACGTAATCTTTCTAATAAATCGGTGTGAATTAATGATGCTGAATGAACATTTATGTACTATATACCTTTTTATGCATCAATACAGCACAAAATAGTTTTTTGATTGATTTCCCTTCTATACACATGTGTTTAGAAGTGAGAAATTTGGGTTAGATGCCTTACTTAGAAAGCATTACATGACAATCGGAACCATGTGCATTTTTATGTGGTTGATTTGCAACCTCATGTAAGCCAACTTGCACAATTTCCTCTTTACTTTGTCAATGCCAAAATCGCCATCTAAAATAACTGCATGATCAGCTTGTACGTGTCACCATAATATTTATCTGCACTTTGTTACATTTCATTCGTGCATTTATTGTCATTGCGTATTATTGGCGGATTCATAAGGAAGTTCTGTACCTCATCGGGAATAGGGATTCAAACTTCAAAAAAAGATACAAGGCTGTACAATTCTGCTGAGGTTGGGTTTTAATTTTAGAGAAACGTAAATTAAACATAAATCCATCCAAGCATAAGGTGTTCTGCCTAGAACGACCCTTGAATGCGAATCCTTAACCAGGAGTAAATAAACGCTGTCATGTTGAGAAAATAGCTGCGAAATATGAAGGAAAGTGAAACCGCGCCATGATGAAAACGTATTCGTAATAAATAAACAAT
Organism: Akabosia matsudoensis; assembly: GCA_019593645.1. Taxonomy (NCBI): domain Eukaryota; kingdom Metazoa; phylum Arthropoda; class Collembola; order Entomobryomorpha; family Paronellidae; genus Akabosia; species Akabosia matsudoensis. The sequence goes on along the minus strand of VICI01001041.1, from coordinate 6,108 downwards.
GTATTTATTTTCTCATATCCGGCTAATTGTTATTATTACTACTTTCCTCAGTATGACGATTTAATTACGGATCTTGGCAGATGACGGAAGGCAGGTTAGTTGTTAATTTAGTAGCCACGTCTTACTGTTATCTTAATTCAAGCTAAGGGGCGTTCGTGTTAGGGATTGTTTAATAGCTTAATGTATTACAACTAGCGATTCGAAGTTGCTCTAAACGTCAACATTGAACTGTCAGGAATATAACACTGAATCCGTAACGAGTAATCACAGCTCGAATCACACGTTCGTTCTCAAGAATTCTACAAACATAATAGTTATTAGAAGGCTTTCATTTCATGATTTAAGTAGCTATTACACCACTCGAATAGTCAACAGGTTAAACACATCCGTTAGAAAATGCAAAGAATGGACTTTGGATAATTGCAGTAAATGGACATGCTATAAATCTTCAAATTCCTTAAATTAAATAAGATACATATTGAGTGACACACCTAGCTTTTTAATCTTGCAAGACAACATCAACTCAAAGAAAAACAACGTTTTCTTTAATTATGATAATAAAATCAATAATAATCATGTTGTTCAATAAAACAGTAATTTCGAACAGGTAATCATAATAATTCATTCCAAAAATGCTGCGCGTAATGGATTTCGCTCAGTATGAGTTGCTCGTATTCATCGCGTCGTATCGTAAGACAAGTTTATAACAGTAGAAGAGTTTTGTAGTATCTAATTAGGTATGTACTTCCAATCTCAATTTTTTTAAACCAGTTGTCAGTATGCAAAAACAATTTGCACTTTATATGTAATATGTAAATACATATATTTATAATATAAATGTTTTGCGTCAAGTGCGCGTATTTGTAATAATAATCATGAATTAAACAAGAATGGCTTTTATGACATTCCTTTATCCTTTACAACTTATTTTGGATAAAATCTCAAAATAGTTGCACATAATGCTTATTCAAACAGCAAGCTCTGGCTTGAAAGTGGTCATATTAGTATATTAGTATATTATACTCGCATCACTATATGCTTCCCTATTCCCTTTTAAGGGAGTTATAGATAATGTTGTTAATTAAAAAATGTCGCACCAAGAAGCGATGTTAATGATTCCGTGACTATATTAGTTAAATAATGTGATAATTTATTTCAAGCTTACTGAGTTAACATGTGTAAGCAGGTATATAGTTTTTTTCGGGTATGTGTGTAATGTTTGGATTCATTCTTGTTTCAGTAGAAAAAGAAGAATATTAAAGAAGAACTGTGATTAGAAAGGTCAGTTATGTTTACAACAGCAAAGCAAGAAAAAAATATGATGCCCAAGACAAGAAGCATGCTCGCGATGATATGCATATCAAATGATAATTGTACAGAGATTGAAACTGATGTGATGATTTTATTTAAAAAAGCTACCGTGAATCGTGCGTGACAAACAGTCTTGACAGAACGAGTAGCAGAACGAAAGCAGTGGTTAGGCGTGTGGTTTAATAAGTACAAAGAAAACTTTAGCATAGCGTTAATAAAGTTAATGATCACGGAGCAAACCTTTTTCATTGTATACATCTGTAGAGTTAGTTGACGAAACCGTAAAAAAATCACCGTCCAGCAGGTCATCAAGCTCTGCTATAATATCGCCAAGAAGAGACGAGGATGTCCCTGTAATTTTTCCACTTCCTTTCCCCTTCTTCGGCTTAGCACCATTCGTCGAGTCACTCCCTTTCGCACCATTTGCAGTTTGTCTCTGTCGTCTTGTCTCCTTCGAATTATGTTTTGCCTTCCCAATTCCATCATCACCGCCACCACCCGCAGTAGCATTACAATCCCCAGCGAGAAGTGTACAAGATGCGACTACACAGAAATATGATTGAAAAAATTGGAACCATACCGAATATCATACGGACCATCACCATTTCCCAATCAAGATTAATAAAGACAACGAAAAAAAGAGTCACATAAAGACTAGTCAGATACATATAGAGAGAGACATGATAAAAGAGTCTTGTGCATTAATGAAGCATGAGCACGAAAATAAAAAGTTAGTCGAAAAGAGTCCTCCTGTCGCGTTTTTTGTATGTATGTGTAGGCATATATATTACATATTTAAAAAATAGATTATTTGGAGACAGATATAGAAGATGACTCACAAGCAAATAAAAAACTGGATATTTTTTTCCTCACGAATCTATATCAAAATAAATTACCTTTGTCAACGGAATCCGACTGTTGAGAGGCCTGAGCAGTTTGTTGGTTGTGATGATGTTTGCCACTCTTTTTAGATTTTTCTCTTCCCTCTTCCGACTTGGACGGACTTGACTTCTTTTTCGATTTATCACTTTTTTTCTTTTCCTTTTTCTCTTTGACTGTACCGGTGAAAGGAGCTACAACGGCTGGCGCTACGTTGGAATCGTCAAGTGCTGTGGGTGGAACACTACTTGATGCAAGCTGTGAGGTAGATACAGAGGTGGCTCCGACACTTTGTTCATTCGCAGTATGGCCAGGAGCTAAACTTGAACTACCTGAAAATTTTGAATCCAAAAAGTGTATCGTTAATAGTTAAACTTGTAGCGAGGAAGAGCAAAGGGAGTTTCCAGTTTACAACTACGGAGATTTGTTTTAGACATGAAAACCGTGCGAAATCGCAAATCCAATTAAATTGAATGTCAAAAAATGAAGCATTAGTTTGAGACATAAATCACCGTGTCATCATCATTATCCTTTCGCTGTCGGTGACAAAAATAGTATGTCCACTGTCCACCTTGTTCTTTTTGGAGCAATGTGTATAATGCAACCCTAAACAATACAATGATTGGTAGAATTGTAGTGCTAATTAAAATTCCAACCCAGAGAACCATCAAAAGTCTGTCATGTGCATGGAGCATGGAGAGAAATTATCTTTTGAAGTCTAGCAATCAAGGAAAATAAGCTGGATTGTAGTGTAGCATGTAACAGCTACGAAAAGCTACGGATTTGATTATTCTGTAGAGTAATTTGGTTTCGTCAAGGTGTTCTCATCTAGATTTGAATAGACAAAGTAAATTACTCTGCCAAGCGTATAGATTGCCTATTGCCTCACAATGGAAGCGACAGGTCCGCCTACTTCCAAAAATAATGCGTGAAGATACATTTATTTGTACTTTATAACAATGATATCAAGCAACAACCTCTTTTGCAACTTTCACATGATTACACTAACAAAAAACATGCTGCTGTCTTCCCTGGCCTGGTTTCAGGTTACGCATTTTTGCGAGTCAAATTCTGTCAATCACTCATTATTAACTTGAAAAGGAAAATGATATCAGGTTAATTCATTCTAGTGCCTCGTGTAATGCCATGTATTATGGCATTTTCGCTATTTACTTGATTCAGAGATGTGTATAAGCACGATACTGTAAACAAGCTACACATTTTTGTGACGAGAAAAACTATCGTTGCGAGTTTAACATCAATTATACCTTGATGACAACGGAAATATGGGTTATTAACAAGAGAAACGCAAGTACACGCTGCTTTTGTTAAAAAACATGAAGGTTTCCCTCTTGGCCGATGGTAGACATATATTGTACGTGATGTAATAGTCAAAATACACTTTTGGGGTTTGCAAAGTTAGGATTAGTATTAAAATGTCAAAATACACTAATGAAAACGAATATACCAGTAATTAATAAACATTACGCATATGAGGAATTTATGCATTCGACGAAATGTCATTTTCAACTGCCCACACTATTTTTCTGCAGATGTCACGAGAGACAAACCAAATAACCTGATTTCCTTAAGTCAATGCGGATACATGACCAATGGCTTGTTAAAATCTTGTAGTGGACAATGCACAACTCAAGAATCTTGAGGGCAACTGCCATATTTCCGTAATATTCTATTCAACATTGGTTGTAAACATTCAGGTTTTTTTTTCGAATTTCCTTTTGCCAAAAGTGTCTTTATTAATGCGGGCTAATGAGATACCCCGGACTGCAATTGGAGACAAATTTCGCTTTTAATCATACATTAGGCAAATGGAAGTGATTCTCGAAACTACTATTAGTTGGGAAGTAGTGAATACTAGTTGAAACTATCAAAGCCATACGTTTCGCGTTTAAACGCTCGTATGCTCTGGTTAGCAATCCTTTCGATATCTCTTGATAAGTTTCATGACCCTTAATAAAAGAATGTAAGCTATCAGGACTCAAGATATCAATCACACCGGTAATGGATGGTTATAAAAAATTTTCCTTATAAACTCACGTAAATTACCTCCTTTTCCTTACCAATTTGGAAAAGGAAAAAGCAAGAGAATGGTGGACTCCTTGCTGATTTCAAAATATATATCGTAATTCAATTCCTAAAAGAATGTCGAAAATCGTCTCTTCGAAAAAAGCTTAAAAGGCTGTTCTGTTATCAAAACAATATACTCTGCTGAGTACGACGATATGGATGTGTGGGAGTGTTATTTTATTTGTCATATTAAACTTTTTATGTGTCAGGCAAGATGAAACGACTTGATATTCACTATCCAAAAATGGATCTGAAAATTCAGATCATGTACTAAATCTAATAGTTAGTGTCAATAATAATAGTTCAGGGAGCTCACTTTTCTCAATCACTATCCAGACACATTTTAATCTTCAAACTGGTCATAAAGGAGAGCTCGGAATGGCTCACCTTCCTGAATTTACTATCTGCTGCGTTACATTTTTTTTCGTGTTGTCAAAATTTAAATAGTAAAATAGCAGGTATCCTCTTTGTCACGTACTTTTTTTAGTATGCACGGCTGCATATTACTCAACAACTATTAAAATGCAAACCACGATGGTTAAATAAACACTTTAGCACGAAAAAGGTATGACAGTCTCCTACAGTACTACCCATCATGATTATAAACTCGGACAAAATCGGGGTTTTGTTTACATCATTTTCATGCAGGCAGGCAGGAAGGCAATTAAAAAATATAAATACAAGGTTGTCTTCTTGTTACAAGAATCTTGGTATTTGTGTATTCCTATAAGGCAAATTCCATAACTTAAAACAAAGCACCACCATGAGAGTTTACATATAGAAGGATACAAAATTACAGTATATATACAAACTGAAGAATATACAAACAAAGTGTCTGCTATCATACAGAATCTGGTCAATACGAATCATCTCTCTGAACAACAAGGGAAAACACTAATACCTCGCTCTCCTAAATGCCCTCAAATGTATGGATCTCCAAAAACACACAAGCCTGATTGCCCACTACGACCTATAGTTGACTACAGACCTTCACCAACATATAATCTTGCGAAACTTCTAGCAAACATACTAAAAATGCTCACAAAAGGACATGATTATAATATCTCGAATTCTAATGAATTTGTCAGTAGACTTCGAGAAACAAAAGTGAAACGTGGCTACAAAAAAATATCCTTGGATGTTAAAAGCTTATTTACGAATGTTCCCATTGACATAACGTTAGATTTCACAAGAAGAAAACTGGAAGACGATAACAGTTGGACTAAGTACACAGATCTCGAAGTATGTGAAATCATGGAGCTATTATCAACATGTGTAAAATGTACGTACTTTCGGTTCGAAGAAAAGATTTACTATCAACTAGAAGGCACGGCAATGGGATCTCCGGTTTCGCCCGTCTTTGCGGAGATCTTTCTACAAAGATTGGAAGTAGACCTCGTTCCTTCGATTCGCACAATGTCATTTTATACAAGATACGTTGATGACAGTTACGCACATGTACATGAACGTTCAGTCAGAGATATTCTTGAAAAATTTAACAGCTACCATCCATCGATACTATTTACTGTTGAAGAAGAAAGATACAATGAAACTATGGATCGATGGGAGCTGCCATATTTGGATGTTTTGACGTATAGCAAAGCAGATCAAACAGTTGGACATTATGTTTACAGAAAGGAAACTTTCGTAAACACGTACCTTCGCTACTCATCTTTTCATCCCAGTGCACACAAAATTGGAGTTGTAGACACACTTTTAACCCGAGCCATCACACTTTGTGATGAAGACAACGTGGAAGGTGAAATCAAACATGTTTTTAACATGCTTTTGGAGAGGGAATACCCTACAAGACTACTTGAACGCAGACTA
>VICI01001040.1:0-26600 GCA_019593645.1 Akabosia matsudoensis | reverse complement strand
AAAATTGAAACGATACTCAATACTCTTAGTCCTACATTTGAGCCTTAAAAAGCATCTCCTTCGACACAAAATATTTCATCCAGTTATATTAAACATATATTCGGGTTTCATGGGAATTTCCCACAAGAAACCAATAAATAAATATACATATACATATATTAAACATATCAAATCTATTTGCCACCTAATTTCTTTATTTTGAGGGGCATTACGCATAAAACTTCATCATTGATTCTTTGCATTAAATTATGGGTTTCAGATCGATTATTAGAATGTATTACTCAATGACTTACTAATATTTTTTATCTGTATTGAACGCCCCTTTCTCTAAGCTCAACGAATCTCTCCAGAATTCAGGGAATGTAATCTTGACTGCAAGAATTTTTTAAAAAGCAAAACATAGTCAGTCAACATAGTATTTATCTGCTTATGGGTGCTTGAGGTATAAACTATGAATTTGTCTGTAAGTTTCTTTTTTTGAGTAACTGCATTCGCTCCGAGGATATTGTAAAAATGCAGCTTGGGCTACACGTTTTGCCAGCCAGTACAGATCCGTCATATAAAACAAACGATTCCGGAACTCCCGTTTCCGATGAACATAGTGGAATGAGGGCCTAATTCAATTCATACAGGTGTCCGGTAAAAACATGTAAGCTTTTATGGTACAGTTATAATGACGTTGCTAAAGGAAACATATAGAACCGGAAAAAAACCGATGGTGATGGAAATAGAGTTACTCTGGTATGGGGAAATCCATGTCCCCAGTCGAAAAAATGTAATAATGCATGCAATTGAATTTAAAGCTTTATTTTATACTCAATTATTTTGCACATGATGGATTGTTTAACAATCTTGAAAGCAAATAGAAAACTAACTGAATTTAATTTGGTCGTGTTGCAAATCGACAAGTGAATGAAGCCGGAGAAAGGTAATACTCTCCACCCAAATTGTCTAGACACTGCCGTTGTGTTAAATTGTGTGCATATTTACCATGTTAGCTCGAAGCGACGATGAGTTGAATACAAATAAAATTATTTGCTCTTGGAACAAGCGCTATCTCCTAAAATGTAGCTGGGCAGTATGCATGTTTTAATCGCAATGTAAACCATACCAAAATATTTAGTTAAATACAACTGTGCAAAAGGTCTGGATGACAGGACTATGTTACAATGTTTACTCTTCCACTTACTTTCCTCTCTTCATGTTATTTTACTACCAGTTCTGGGTACAGATGGACAGGGTAAACGATAAACATGTGGGAAAGTAAAGTAGATGAAGAGGTGGATGATAAAAAAGAGAAATCTTGTGTTCTCACTTTAATTCGAATAACACTTCACTAATGAAGAACTCTCGAGGGAATAATCTAGCTGGTCGTTGTTGGTATTTGTACACCTTCAACCTTTAGTAGATGTGCATCAGTTCAGGTTGAAAATGTGGCAGAAGGTTCTGCTAGAGACGTGCTCCTTCGTTGAATTTAATGAGAAGGAAAAACATTTGGATTTGATGTAATGTATCATATAAAAATTCGTTCAAATGAGATTCTACCACAACTAATGCAAGAAACAGCTAGTATAAACTTTTACAGACATGCACTTAATGCAAGTTTCTAAATAGTTAGATGTTATTTTGTTTGGTTCACTGATGGTTTAAACTAAATTTTGACGTAGGCTGCTATAATCCGTTAACAAATTCTAATATCTGATGATCTGTAGTCAGTTGCGAGCTGTGTCCTTGGAGCTTGTAAACTTTATTATTGGAGTAGCTAACCTAAAAACAAGTCTGTAAAATCAATACCACTGATCCACTAAAACTTGACTGCAATTATATTGCACGTTTTCGTCATGGAGTCACGAAAATGATTGTGTGCAGCTTGCAAAAATGGATAAGCTTTATTTTGTTGTGGCCCAGTAAGCCACGATATTGGCATAGTTCAAATTTTCGAAAGAAATGAAAGCCACTATAGCTGCTAGCGTTTTCTGCTCGGTTGGCCATCACACGAATAATAATCCGGCATGTTACTTTCATTTCCCTCATTTGGGAAAGCTGTACAAGGGGAATCGGAATACTAGCAATAAATCATTTTTTATAGGCATCCACTTTGCTTTGTGTGGTATCAGATCGTTATTGATGATGATGAACCGATGACGGTAGTCACGTAACAGCGTTGATTGCCTTTCTTCAAGCAAGAATAATATAGTGTCTAACAAACATATCCGATACATGTTTAATATTTCTATCGCATGACCAATTTAAGTCACTCAGGACATAGTTTGAGTTTCCACAAAATTCGTCTGCAAAACAATGACACAACCCGAGAAAACATACATTAACAAATACTCCATCCTAACACTAACGTAAGGTACAATCTCATCAAAACTATGTAACATAAAATGCATCATTCGAAATGCTTACAAAACTTTGGTTTCATTGAGATCATTTCTCAATGTTCAAAGGCACAAATATTCCAAAAAGATTACTAAATACTAAAAAGTTGAAATATATGATGCAGTATTCCAACTATACTTTTATCTTCAGATACAGTTGTACCAAATAAAGCATTACCAAAACGCATTATGCAAATGGCATTACACAGACAAGGCATTAATTAATTAATTAATTAGCCTTATCTGCATTAGCAGTAACATTAGTCGAGTTGGTATCATGCGCCTTCATCGATTGCAAGTTTAGTCACAGTGTAAACAGATGAAAAATGATTTTTAACAGGATTTTTATTATTTTAAAAACCTGACAACGTGAGCTTTACTCAAAAATAGTCTAAAGCAAAGTCGCATATTTTGAACATTCCGACGTCTTCGTGCATAATATCTTAGCATGCTTCCTACTTCAATTCAATGTCGAATCCGTAAAATGCGTTTTACGTAATGCATTTTGCATATCAATGCGAACACATGAAGATTAGGATTATGTGATATCAAAAATGTTTCGTTTCCTTATCACATGTAGTGTCATATCGCACTCTTTGTCAAAGCGATGTATGTATAACAAAGACCTCGGAATTCGAGGTTGTTGATCTTAAGTATGTAGGAGTTGTATCTTCTACAAGAGATGAAAGCTGAACAACTTTTGTCGATAGAATGTATGTTGACACGCATTTATGTAACTAATTATTAAAAGTGTTGTTTTCTCTAAGGTAATGAAAAGGAAAGTTTCACGGAGGAACGACAACTTACTATAGTAACCACTGCAGTACCAAGATTTATTATGACACATAAGTATTTTCTCTTCATTTCATGAAATGAGTTTGTGTTCTTCTGGAGCAAATTGTTCCAAAAATCCCCAACGGAAACAGACGGTAAGGATGCGCTCCTTCCGGCCATCTTGGAAAACCTTTGGAAAATTGTGTGGGAAATTCACAACTATCAAAGAAATTTATGTATTGCTATCATATAAATTAAAATACTTTGAATACGTCATATTTTTTAAAAATTCTTGCTATGTCCAACACGCTCTCCAAGCGACAGGAAAAGCTCAGATTGAAACTACAAGCTTTTTAAATGTTTTAAAGCAATATAAGTACATCTATTTGAGTCCAAACTTTCATCTAGTATTAGTAAAACGTATGTTTTTGATCACAGCTACCAAAAAACTTGTACAATTTCCCAATTACTTAGTTAACATGGCCAAAAACGATACAATCCAGTGCAGAGTCATCAGTATATACCTCACCTCAAACTGAAGCGAAATTCTTAGAAGGCAACCGACACGACTTAAATGCTGCAACACTTTACATTTTTAACGCATCCTGCATTTCAATAGCCTTTTTTGTAGCTGAAATAGTACGTGTTTAGTTTAAAGCCCTCCAATTTAATTTGTGGATTAATTTTTTCTTTTCCCTTGTGTTCGCATGATGCACAAGGTTTTCCAAGCATTCAAGAAATAGCAAAAATTAACTCAAGTTACTTTTAAGTGAAAAGTTATAAGTTAAACTTAAAATTTGAGAATGTGATATCGTTACACCTAGCAGGATACTTTCGAACTTATTGACCCGGGGCTTTCCAAAGGTACCTGAGGCTGGTATATGCGTAATTCCGAACGAATATTTGTTTAGAATGCACTAAACTTTCGCGGGATTGTTTTTGTATGAACGAACGAATAAAAGAAGCCAAAGCCACTATAATTTCATGGGATTGGTAACATAATATTCCGAATTACATGATCATATACATAGCTCTAGCAACTATTATGTCATAATCATCATTGTGTTCTCATCTGTTGCGCATTAAATATGATAATAGTTTCAGATTGCTTCCGAGAATCGCAAATTACATATTCCCGTTTCATGTTTTATTCATGAACCAGAGAAGTAACTTTCTCGTGTAATTGTAATAATGCTTAACAAATGAACCAGACCCGGAAGAGACCCCTTTTCGCATAAAAGTTTTCTAAGATAAAGCAAAAAATCTTACAACCTTGCAACATTTTTATGTTCCGCTGGGTAGTGGAAACTGATTGTGATTACATTGGAATGACTAGATAGAGCAACGATTTAAACTTTGCAGCAGAATTTGGACTTGGGGTCAAGTGTGAGTCATCTATTCGGGTATTTGCCTATTATCTTGGTCTCCTATTGTAAGCCGCCTCCAATTTAGATGCATTGTGCCTCGATTACTCCTCAAACCAATGTGGGTAAATACGGCATATGTATATGATCAAACAGATGAATGAATTAATTGCTATAGCCACATGTTGCCCTTGTTGTCTTTAGTGATTATCATAGAAAGCCATTTCTGGAGCAGACAAGGACGTTTTAAAATTAGCTCTGAATATACTTTTATAAAGTAGCGTGGTCAGACGTAGTCAATACGAGTCCCAACCCAACAAACTACGTCTGTCAAATGTTTTTGTATTTTTACTTTACAATAATGATGTCTTATTCACAATAAAATGAAGATCAAAGTTTTTGAGGTTAACATATTTTTTGAATACATTATTATTAGTATTATTTATCTTAATACAACCCTATCATTGAAAATGGCCATGCTTTTCAATTTTCTTATTGGGTCTCATATCGAACGTCGGGATCGGAAAGAGAAAGCTCGAGCTGAAGTTTGTCAGTTCAACGGCCTAATGCGCTCCACAGTCATCATAAGGACGAAAATTCGTCTAAACTATAAAACGAAAAAAGTTGTCAGAGGTATTAGTCATGTCTGAGCTCACGCTAGAGATTTCTTTGTGCTTGCTCTGTTTTCTTCTCTAACTCAAACCAGTAGATATTCTGGTGTACTAAGCAAACTTTTTAGATTACTTCTCTTGTTTGATACCTTTTGAACAAGTTTACGTACGAACGATCATAGAAAATATAAAGGTTCTATGATAGATGTAAAAGAAAGTCGGCATTTCCCTTTCCAGACCAAAGCCAATTGGACAAAAGCGAAAACGCAAAGATACATACAAAAAATACTCTAAGATTCTTGCGGATGTTTCAACTAACAGTTTCAATTTTTCTACTGTGCACTATCCACTTTGCAGTACTTTTGTGTGCAAAAATATGTAACTTACATTTTTTTACAAATAAATCATATTTTTATCGACCACTGGACTGTTTAACAGTGTGTTGCAATTTATTTAACCCACGTCAAAGTTGGTCTGCCTGGGTTTGCTGAGGAAGTAGAGTTAAAAACGTGAAAAATTAGTATGATCTATGACCGGCAAAGTTTTTCCGCACAAATTCTCTTTTAAACATATATTACCGAAATTTACTGGTACAATGAAGGTAAGAGAAAGCGAAGTTTTATGTGGCAAATTTAGCCATGTAAAAGTGCATAGTGCATAACATGGAACCTTTTCGTAGTTCTTACTCATTGTCATCGTAAAAGTTTCACTAGAACAACTTAATATCATAATTGAATGCAAGTGCAGTATTTTTGACAGGGATAGACTTGTTCTTGTTGTCAAAGACTTTACAAACCCAAGTTCATTTGTTTCCAATGACAATCAGTTATGAAGTTGCGCCTTGTTTAAGTTGTAAGTTAGTTATGAAACTTTTACGTCTGATTGTGCAATAATTTAGTTGTTATTATGGTTATCGTCATTTTTAAACTTGTTTCGTGACGAAGCCAAACGCATTTTTAGAGGAGTGAATAGAGTGATCAATAGAACACATTCTCCGTTAAGGCATCGTAATAGGGATTTCAAAGGCTCATTCCCTTTAGCTTGATTTCAATTAAACAGTTCACTATTGGTTCAGATACCCAATACCCATTTTTGGGTTCCTTTCACTTTCATACAACAATAGAAATTAATTTAAAAAGGCACTAACCGTTCTGGCCATGAATCTATGTGCTTAGTATGTGCATAGTTTATGTATGTGTTACGTCTGTAGCCTACACACTTAATGCGATTTGACTGAAACTTTGTATGGGCATTTAGTATAGCCCCAAGGAAGAACATGAACTGTTGGGCCCTTTTGGAGAAGTCCCTTACAGGCTCCTGCTGGTGCCCGATTTTTTTTACGGGGATCATTTTTGATGGGAAGATAGCACTGTATGAGGTATTAAAAATGCGAAAAGCTTATAAGCTATAGGTCCCCAAGTCATTCCTTTGGTGTCCCACAGGGCGGAAAGCATTAGCGTATTACAACCTCCATATTTCCGGAACGATTCAATCCATTAAGAAAGTTGGTATGCATGTTAGAGTATATCTAAGGATAAGGCTCCAGTATTTATTCAGCCTTTAAGATAACCCTTTAAGCTTAGCACATTAGATAGCTTTTGTCAGGTACCTGCAGGTGCTCTTTCGTAATGCTTAATTCTAGCGTTGCAACGTTTTTATCCTTTCTATTAACTTTTCATAGGTCGGTACATTAGAACTTGGAATGACAAGTATACCTTGTCAATGTCTGGAACAGATTTGAAATATTTTCATATATGTAATTAGCTGGTCGTAACTGGTTCAGCAGAGCAATAATTACCTTAAGAAAACCAAATATAAATGTAAAGCTCGTTTACACGTGTGATTCCTCTTGACATTTTGCGGCGAGAGTAAAAAACATTCCTGTAATTAATGCCAGTTCGTTTATAAGCCCCCTCTCTCTCAATGCCACTATAGTATTACTTAAATATGTAATTAAATTGGACAACTCTTCCACAAAACTTAACATACGGTGTCATGAGGAAATAAACCAAATATATAAATATGTTGTTATACAAGTTCTGTTCTCTTTGTTTTATCATCGTCAAAGCGAAAAACTGCACAATATGACTAGCATTTGATTTTTTCTACGTTCTCTGTCTTTCACCTGAAGCCAAAGAAAAAGAAAGAATATTGTTCCTAAGATTATGCATACTTTGAGAAATCGTGTTTACCTCTTTCACCACATAAAAAGCTGAGAGGTGTGTGCTTATGGTAAACAGGGTGTGGTTTTAGAGATAACTTTTTATTTCACTTTTACGGCAGAGTATACAAAACACAAATCACAAAACATATTTGATCATCAACTCTTCGAATGACAGGGTTTGGTTTAAAAAGAGAAATATCTGCATTTGAAATAAGCAGTAAAAACCTATCTGTTAACAGCTTCATCGCGTTAGGTTCATTTTTTTTCGGTGGTGAAAGTGAAGAAAGAATAGAATTTTCTTTACACAAGCACTTTCCTCGCACGTTTGTTCGCGAAATTGAATGACCAGAAAAAGTTTTTGAGTGAACATTCACCTCACGTCCGAGTCTGGTTATGCCAACTGCATACAAGTGGAAACAGAGAGTGTATAAAACCAGGAGGAAAGATGCCATTAAGGAAAGTGAGAAACTGTAAGTGAGCGAAACGAAAAGATATGTGGCATGACAGGAGAAAGTAAAACGGAGGAATAAGAAAAGGGAGCAAAGAAGAACGGACGCTGAGTTCATTTTCTTGGTAAAAACAACCGGTGCCTTGTATTGCTGAAAAGGTGAATGGAATTTTCTTCATGTGCATGTACCCATTCAATCGGTTTTCCTTGTGTGGGCAGAAAGCGAGTCATCTTTTCCGATGGCTTTTACCGCTTTTTGTTTCTTTCTTTCCCCTTGCTTCTTGCTGTCTTCGTCTCTATCTGCCGCTAGGAAAGATGGGACCCATGAATTTTGTATTATGGAACAATAACAATGTGTTGACACACTTTGTCCAACCACTTTACGAACACAAAACAAGTCTTTCATTACATCAACTAACACTCCGTGCGTTTCCCAAAGATACTCCGTTTGACATTTGCGGATTCGCTGCCTTCACAAGTGACTTTGAAAAAAGTTCTGAATCAGCTAGTATTTATGATTTTCGTCTACTGTCGCACTATAAATTGCGTTATAGATTTAATTGGTTTGGGGTTTTGTCTGGTCAGTTTTGTCCCTTCGAGAATGCGAAGTCTATCCAATTAAAAATGTAATTTCATTCCATTACCGAATCAGATTCCAACTCACCAAGGCATACAAGAAGGCATGTATTACTTGTGGAGAGTACCCGCAAGTTATACAATGCCGATATATATGAGTTAATATAGATAAGTCGCTACAAACTACAACTGCATGTATGTAATAGTAAAAAGAAATTAAAGGAACCCCACATGAATTCACACTCATTTTTTCCTATTTGTCTGAAAGGTTTTCTCGTTCGGTCGGACTTGCTGAGCAAGCGTATGAAATGAAAATGATTTCGAGCAGCGAAGTGGATGCGAAACCAAACATCATGTGTGCAATTCCCTTTCAAACTGTCCTAATTTTTTGGAACGTGATTCAAATATGAAACTTGTAAAAAAGGTTCATGTGTGCAGGCAGTGTTTGACAGAGTTTGGCAAGGTTTCAAACTTCTTAACAAAACAAAACGGACGAAACGATTGCGTAAACCTAAAAAACGGTTTTTAATAGCGGAAAAGAATGTAAAATAATTTTTCCCTGCTTTGTTTACCATGGGAACAAGTGTCGTCGAAAAATAATCTATCTTATGTATATTACCGATCTGTTCTGAGGAAATGATTGAACATGAAAGTTAGTTCCTAATTGAAGATCTATGATGCCAAAACTTTTTTCCTCAACTATTGAGTCAACCAAGATAGCAAGATAGTGATCATTTCTGCGAAAATATCAAAATGGTCAATGTATGACTAGTATTGGCAAATCGCTGTATGAAAGAAAGGTGAAAGCTATCGCTCCTCTTACAAGGAAAGTTATTCAGTGGGTTATTCGATTTTGACCGGAAATGTGTGAATACATATGTTTTCGACTACGGAGAACAAGATAGGATAGGTCATTTTCCCTAGTAGACTCCCAGTGCGGAGTTATAGCTTTGCACACATGCATAGGGTACTATATACGCCCGAATATATATGATTATGAACTACTGCTAGTTTGACAGGGTTTGCTTTAAAACTTAAAAAATATATTTTCGAGGAAGTAGAAAAACATTTGAAATGTCGTTGCCATGTTAAAGACATTTGGGGTAATATTAGAAGTATCGAAATAATTAACTAAAATATTAACAATACTCTTCCAGTCCGGCTATAAACATTGACTACCAAGCACGGTAGCCTACGTTCTTTTACCTTTGCTATATGTCATCTGACCATTAATTTGTTTGTTTAAAGTTTCTGAACACTGAATATTTGTTTAGTTACGTTAAAAAGCAAATAGTAGCAGCGCAGAAGCATTTGGGAGCATAGTAGCCTGAGCATGTAGCGCACAATAAATTGGCTATAATTCCGTACTGTACGCCCACTAGGGAAAATGACCTACCATGTCCTGTTCTCCGTAGTCGAAAACATATGTATTCACACATTTGCGGCCAAAATCGAATAACCCACTGAAAAACTTTCCTTGTTAGGATTTATGTTTATCATCTGATGATGAAATTAGAGTAGCTGTCTGTAGGAGGTTAAGCTACAATGATTGAACCATAGAATAAAGAAGTATATACATAGGAGAAATCTTTTTACGAACATGAAGCATAAATGGCTTGTTTATCAGTCCGCCTATGACCAAATTGTTGTCATGAGCCACATTGGCATATGTTTCAGCATCGTTTTACCAGATTTTTCCGATATTTCGTCTACTTTCACAACGGTGAGTATTAGCGGGTCATGGCAACAATTTGGTCTTAGCATATCTACCAAATAAACAAGTTTGGCTGTAGAAAGATAAGCTAAAATAGATACGCCAGCTTTAAATATATTAAGACCTCCCTGGATTGAGCTATGAGCTCAGGAATATTCGCACCGAATGAAAATTATCAACATAATTATATTATACCATTATACTCCACGAATCTGCATCGTAGACACTCTGATGTATTGGACTACTTACATTTGTTCATACATGAAGTCTTTTGACTACAATATAAGCACAAGAAGAGAAGTCAGGATCGCATGAAATGAATGGTTTTGACACTAGTGGTTGTCATTTCCTTGTGGTTTTCTTTTGTCAAATCAGCAACCCCTAAAAATGGAAAGATGCTCTGGCTTTCCTAATTTCATCTCCAGAAAGCCACTATTCCCACTCTTGCTTCGAGAGATTTGAAATAATACATGCCGCCTGCGCAGCCTCCCCAGCATTCGTGGTAAAAGAATTTGCCATACAGTAAAGTTTGACTTTTTAATTAATTTCATGGTCTCCGTTTTCTTTTGTTCTCGATACTACTATGTAAACTTTCTATGCTTTACAGACAAAGTTCTCCTTAGTCTCTAACTGTCTAAATTCCACTTTCACTTTTCATTTCATCTCACGATCTTACCGCTTCACTAACTATTTATCTATTTAACAGTGATATGCTACTGTCTACATTTGTATCAAGCCTATGATTTTCCACTGCTAATAACGTTTTTCAGAAATGCTGTTTATAAGCTTTGCTTTCACAGTATATTGAGATCCAGTTGTTCGTCTGTCTCCTAAAAATGGCGGTAGGTCCGTTTGTCATTTGTTCCGTGTCACCTTATTCTCGAAGGCTTACTCCAAATTTGGCAAATACGTTTGGAATATCGCCAAGGCGATCTGTGTACTTTTTGGAGGCAATTTGATAAGCCCTTTTGGCTTTTAGGGGCTTGAAAGTTTTTCATCGGTTTTGCCTATACCTGGGTAAGCTTTGTCAGATAGATCTGAGAGTTGACATAAATGTTCCTGGGAGCCCTTGGCAACAAACAAATGGAGATTAAACTAGTTTCAGCTACCTGCAGGTGCCCGAATTCGTTTCTTAGGGATAACTTGAGCTCCAACTGTCTGATTACCATGAAATTTTGTACAGGCGTTGTTAGTAGACGTAGGCAAGGAAAAAATGTATTTACATGGTTTTCAGATATCCGCAGGTGCCCATTTTCGTTTTTAGTAATACTTTGGACAAACTTTGTCTGATTGATATGAATTTTTTTATGTGTTTGCCTATTTGTAGTTTTACATTCCGCAATGCTTCATCATTACCTTCGTACGGTATATTTAGATAATCTGTTCATGTAATGAAGAAGGAGAAAGTTCTGCAGAAGTAAAACAAGATTTACTCTTACGAGACAGATGGTTAAACCAATGTGCGATTAGATATATTCCAAACATCCTATAGGTTCGTCCCAGTAAGTTAGAGTGCGAGTTTTCTTGGCATGATAGCGCACAAGAAAACATTTTCTAATCGTTTCATAGCCTCTAAAAGGAAAATTTCGTAAAATTCGAACCATTGTACGTACTAAGCGAATTTCGTCAGTCTCGTTTTTACTTATTTCGTCAGTCTTACTTATCTTTGTTTGAGAGTCTCGCTCTCACTACGATGTCCTTCTTTACTAAGCTTCATTAAAAACGGATTAAAAGTTTACGAGGGCAGTATCTTAGGGCATCCAAATTTTTTAAAAAGTTTTTGATGCTTATAATGAGTCATGAAACAAAAACATTGTAAATGAAAGCTTTACACCGCACACACGTATCATGAGTTATTATTATCGGAGTTTCAAGAAAACGTACGATGTATGAAAACAATGAGCTGTTCACATGCAGTAAACAAGATTTCAACAAACTTAATGATGTTTCATCACATCATTCATCAGATATGTCATATGTACATCCTGGATTGTAAAGTGAAACTATTTTCTCATTCATGTAGTATGCCATTTGACAAAGTGGACTCAAAAATAGAGAATTCAAAACGTTCGTATTGTTTAGAGGTAATTTTTCTGTACAATTTCGTTCATTATATTTCTTACCTGTGGACCGATTACACGGTTGCTTCCCAGAGAAGAGATAAGATAAGAGTATACTTCTTTCGTGTTAAAAGCTATGCTAGTGTCGAAGTCAATTCACTTTGTATGCAAATCCACCGTAGTGAACAAACAAAAAGAAATCTTGCCCCTTTTTGGTAACAAAAAATCCTTTTGAAGAATACTCAAATTGACAAAGTTTTCACATCTTGTTAATAACATCATAAAACCAAGCAATGACTTGGAAAGGAAAAGTGCACAGACGAGGTTTACACGTGATTATATGCTCCTCTTGACTTCTGTGTAATTTCCCTAACTACGACTAGTACAAAAGAGTGCTGCTTGCCATCGTTAAATCCATTATGTTTCATACAACAGTCATCCCTTTGTCTAATCTGAAAGGACTATAAACCTATTTAACGATTCTCTTTTATGTGCAATTGTGATGGTACAGTATCATAAATGCCCTACCAACGGTAAGAAACCACGCCTAGAAAGATTCTTAAACGTAAAGCTTCTTGAATACATGTAACAGAACCGTTTTCGTCTAGAGTTTTACGTTTATTTCTTAGTTTCATTAAGATTTAATCCCTCCTGATGTTGTCTTTGTAGTTAACCCTGTGAAGGATGTACACTGTAGTGTAGATTCCCTTTCGTTTACACAACTCAATCGTAAAATGTTTCCTTCTTCCAAAAGTGATTATCGTTAAAGGAAGTTACTTCAAAATTATGTTTTAAACAGAACCAAATTTAGGCATGAGCTTGCTGCTGCAAACCTCGCGATCATTCCTGCATCAACAAAACAGACGATACTCATCCGTTTCGACATTCCCGATCTCTATACATTTTTGTTGTTAATAGGTATATCTTGTACGTTTTAAAGTTACACACTATGCCGGAATTGAATAGTAAATATCTAATACAGTTATTTTTTGCAACAATCTATTGGCTACAAAGTGTGGAGCTTAAAAGTTATCAGCAATACAAGAAGCACTTGTCCGATGCCTAGAAAGATGTGTAGGACGCTTGAATCAGAATCAGCAAAAAAACGAAATCGAGTCCAAGTTATACATACTTGAACTTACACACCACCTAATTTGCTTACACTTTGCTGAGGTTTCCAACAAACTAGACTACGTAAGCATGAAAATAGCCATTACGAGGACCTTCTGAAAAAGGGCACTTATACAGCCACAGCAGCAATCCAAGAATATGATGACTCGATGAAAACTTTGTTAGCAAGTAAAATTCGCGGCGTTGCCGACGTGCTCTTTCGGACTTGTTTTTGTCAAAAAGGAGCTTTACTGTAAACTGTAGTCCAAATTCCAAATGAATGACTTTTCTTGTTTTCAAATTCAGGTGAACTCCAGCGTCCAGACTGCAAATGGATTCCTTTGGGTCCTCTGTGTCACCTTGTTTCTGTTACATACGTGGCATAATACGCTCCTCAAGAAAAGAAAACCAATATATTCTTGTTCTGAAGTGGAGTGTCAAAGCTTTTTGTGAATAATGATCGGTCAAAGGAGAGCAATTTAAATTTTCTTAGAACTCTTCAAAAGGCTAAGTTACATAGCTCGTACACGAGCTCGCTCCTTTAGAAAGATGTGTAGCCTAGCAGAAAAAGTCGTCTGATTATGTAACCTGCAAATTTAAGTTCAAGTTATACACAGGGGAACAAGTTAGTTAGTTATATACAAGTTATCATAAATGGCACAGGCACAATTCTTTGAATGAACACTGTTTTTGTGTTTTCATTAATGAATCAGCAAAACTGTTAAAGGGAAAATCTGGGTACACTCGCGCACATAGCAGGTTTCGTTCTATTTGTACTTTTTCTGATCTGAAATGTGTTTCAATTTGTAGTATAAAATTTTCATGGTAAAATGATTCCACAGAGGACTATAATTTGATTAGTTCAAAAAGCCAAACTTCTTTTTCCACTTTTATAGACCAAATCTACAAAAAACCCTGTAAACTCAGACGGAAGTGCAGTCTTGATAAAAGCGGGAGATTCCTTTTAAAATCCCGTACAGTTACTTCTCCCTCTTGCCTCTCGCCGAGTTATGCCCCATAATTTATTCAGGAAAAAAGCTTTACAACTCCAATCGTCGGGACGATAATTTTGTTTTCTTTAATTCATTTACGGGTAGGCAGTTGGCAGTGTTGCACTTACTAATCACAGCAACTGAGCAGCGAGCTAGGCGCTTCCAATTATTCAAACGAACTTTTAACTAAGTCGGAGGTAGGAAAAAAGGAAAGCTGCCTTGCCTGGGAAAGTTCATTCGTAAAAAATAAATGTAAAAGCACATTCCTATTTTGCAAAACAGAAGAAATCTTGGTGACATGTGTCAAATTCCAGACTCTTTGAAAGATTTTGTTGCATTTCACGCAAGAAATGGTAGGACCTACACAATTTTGTACCTCTACAAAAGAATCCATTATATCTATATATTAAGTATAAACTCCTCCTATTTCTCTTCGCCTTCCTCCTGCAAGACAAATTTTGCTCCGCTTCTTTTATGCTTTGGTGAAAGCATGAAAATTAATTAGAGCGAAAGAAAAGATGAATCACTCCGAATACTTGTATAATGCCTAGTATACGCAGAAGCCCTTTCTGTGTAGGTAGTTTAATGATGCATTTTCTCCCCCGGCATACTATTATGACCAACTTTTGATCTTTCGTTTCCTTTGCCGGTACTGTCTTTCAAGCACTAAAATACCAGAACTCATTTGCAGCTCTCACTGATTTTTGCTCGCTGGTTTTAATGATGAGAAGACGTGTAAGACCAATACTAGATAAGGTTCGTCATACAGTGATACTTTTTATTTTTTCTACACGATAATAACTGATGGTAATACGTAAATTGTGTCCCTTATGGAACTACCGTCGGAGTGCACAGATCATCTAACGAGGGTTCCTATTTAAATTCTCCCTAAAACACTGTACCTAACAACCTTAAATTGAGTATGGTCCAAAGAAATTCGACTCACGTATGTCGTGTAATGTTCTGAAAGTATTAAGCTGAAAATGATGAGTTAAGAATTGACACTGTGGAAAGATATATATTCCTTTCCGTCACAGGAA
Source organism: Akabosia matsudoensis (assembly GCA_019593645.1). Lineage (NCBI taxonomy): Eukaryota > Metazoa > Arthropoda > Collembola > Entomobryomorpha > Paronellidae > Akabosia > Akabosia matsudoensis. Next base: position 11,363 of record VICI01001040.1, on the reverse strand, counting down.
TCGAAGTAAGTAATGATGGAGCTGCTAAACACATGAGTTCGAATAAACATGCATTATCAATTTTAACATTGAACTGTTACTGAAAATAGTTTTTTCACTGCTACACGGAATTATGCATGAAAACTGGTCTTTACATAGATACGAGATACGATGCTTGCACTCAGCAACGAGCTTCGTTTTTACTTTTACTAACAAGTATACCAGGAGTTCTTTACTTGCTTGGCTTTGTGTGAGTATATATTTTCTCTAGAGAAATGGCATACGGAACAGTTTTCTCTCAAATTTAGTAACTACAATACTCACTGTTTTATTTTTAGCACCGAATGAAGTAAAAAACGAATTCATTCCTGCTATCTTCGAATGTACACAAAGTCAGCTTATGTAGATTTTATCTCATCACTATTACTGATATCTCAGGTTGTGATACAGCGGTTATTAGTCCCCTGCCTTTGTATTAGTAAAAATGTCCTAATAATGTTTTTCTTTCTTCGGACTAAGCCTGTGCGTATTCGTTAGCATTCATTTTAGTTAAATAAAAATGAAACAATGAGTGTCGAAAATAACTTTATTCAAAAAGATTACCCCGACGTTGTCAAAGTCATTGTGACTGTCGAGAATGGGATGGGACCGATAGTTGGTCTCCCTGAATGAATTCAATCCTACAAGGGAACTATAATATGTACTGTAGTATATGCTTAATTATTCTTAATACCGTTTCTGCCCTGAAAATAAATCTCATGACGAGCTATTCAATCGTATAAGGAGTATTAAGTTTGGAAATTTGCCACTAGGCTGAATAGCTTATGCTTTGGGAAATAGTTTATCCCAAAGATCCAATTCAAGTGTTGTAAATATATCCATCCATTTCTAAGATAAATCCTTTTCACATTTTACACTTTTTCATGAACGAACTCTTTTCCTTCCTTGGGGTTTTCTGGTACATCATCTTTTATGGAGAAAAGCGAAATCCGATTCTTGATATGTTTTCGTTTTATACATTGGTACGTATTTTAGGTGAACTACAAATCAGTTCTAACTTCCTGTCATTTTTTCATACAATTTATAACAGGATATCACCAGTTTCGCATCAACGAGACATCAATGACTGATCTTATCCCTGACGAAATTCTCAACGTGACTTACGAAGATGGCCGATGGAGCAAGCCGTACTTTGACTGTGGTGGTGCCAATATATGGATGATCACTTACACTGTTCCATTTTTTGGATATGACAACGCCAGCCAAAAGTACTTTTTCAAGTAAGTAAAGCGTTAAATATGGTTTATGTGACTCTTATTTTTTGCGTACTAGTAATATTTCACGACCTGTCGTAGTGTATTTATCCTTAAGACAATTTTCTGTTTCCCAGATAAATGTCCTTTTCCACAAAAACGAAATTGTTAAGCTCATATCCGCTATAATCAATTTTACGCTTCAAACGAAGTTTATCATCATATTAAATATAAAGTACTTAATCCAGGTTTCTAGACTACACCTACTATGTAATACGTACACACGTTAAAAATTGTCAGTGAAAGTTCAAGAACTCTAAATGAAGTACCACGACGCGTAGTTTGGATCGCTGCCGACCTTTTTCGTTTATTGCTGGAGTAATATACATAGATTCAATACAGAAAATAGAAAAACTTTTCTTTACGTGCCTTTTCCAAAGTTGTTATCTTTTAGGTTAATATCTACAACTACGCACAAAAATAGTTCGGTTTGCATGCACGCCCGAAATAGAACTAAAGAAGTTTTAGCGGTGTTTTTTCGGGAAAATGGTTAACACACGCACAAGCATTCTAAAGTCTCATGGGTTCTCTTGAACGCAAAATTGGGTACTATTCATCCCATGCATACAACGCAATCATACGTCAACTAACTATTGTTATGGTAACTATTATGCTGGGGATTTCTATTATTTTTTTTTTTTGAAATGTGTATTATGTTTTTATTATTCTATGATTTTCTACATGTTTTGTAGAGCTCATGGAACTTCAACAACCATCAAAAGAAAATGGCAAATTCAAGTTCATGCTATTCAATAGAAGCATACTTTTACAAAAGGCTAGCACGACAATGTTCGTCAGTCGAAAGAAACTTAAAACCAGTGCGTTGTACAAACCAAGGGTTTCAGCTCACAAGTCTCCAGTACAAACTCTCAAGTTAAGCATCTCAACCTCAACTCTCAAATTGTAAGATTTCAAGTCGCGAATTTAAGGAAGAGCCAAAATATTTCAAAATATCATGAAATTTGGGTTTCTACCTTTGGCATATTATGACGAATGCATGTAAGTTTACAGATTTTAGAATTCGAGCTTGATTGAAACAAACTTAGGGATCCAATCACGAAAAAAGGATATGTCGCCTGTTGACTAAATGTACAATTTGTTAGGTCTATTGGTCCAAGGATGACCGAGGTCAAATGCTAACAGACAGCAGGCAATATCAAGGATCTTAAAAAACAACTTTCGCTACTAAGCTACTAAGATCGAGCTCAACGAAATAGCCTGAAAAGTTCTTAATTTTTTTGTGATATATATTTATTTGTTTGTTCAGGACTTGCTACAAGTAAGGAACAGAATACTATACTTGCCACCTCAACTCGTTTATTTTGCATTCGAAGCGCAATAAAATTGTCAAAAATTTTTTATGGATTACATGGCAGGTCTATCTGTAAATCTGAAACATGAGCAATCTTCTAGTGCTCAAAGGCATGTTCAATTTCACATCAACAAAAAAGTTAGGGTGTGTGCAAGGAACTTGATGTAAAAAAATTATAATAATCAGTCTTGTGTTTTTGTGTTTGTTTATCAGGATCTCCACTCGGGTTACCTATTAGAATGACACGATACACCATATAATAAAGGGATATATTAAGGGTTGAAACATGGCAGTAACAGGCGGGTAACGTAATATATAATATGTCACTGCCAGAAATAGTTTGGAAAGCTTTGATGCAATCGTCTCATAGATGTATTGCCGCTTTTTAGTCATTCACTTGTGTACCCTCCTGACACTTGTTTGTTTTGTGTACGTCACGTAAACAAACTGCCGAGAAAGAATGAAGCTACTTGTTCAATGATATGTGAATTGTGAACTGTGAAATACTGTTTTGTCAAATTCGAAGACAATTCAATTTTCTCTACGTTTTATGTGCTTGGATGGCCAGTTTTTCAAGCATAAAATAAGCCCGACCTGGCAGAGGAGGCAATTGGAAAACGTGTATAACACTGACCTTGTCGCAATGCGTAGACATACAACTAAAGTATCATTGTTTTTCACAGGTTTTATTGCAGGCCATTACAAACAAGCCCATGTTTTACATTTTAAACTAAATACTTACCTTTTTTGGCAAAAATGCCTGTACAACTGACCCTCTTGGAGGTTGCCTTCCGATGTACGGGAACTTGGAGGTGACCGTTCTCTGCTTATAATCCCTGTAAACATCTACAACATTTACGGCCAAAACACATAAATAACAATATTCATGTTGCAGAATCCATTTACTCAAGGGAGGACTTCACATTAAAATTTCACAGGTAGAAAGAAGGTATTTGCGGGTAGCTATAAATAGTCATATGCAGGAGTCGACCGGATTCCCTCGTTCCTAAAGAGGAACCTGAGGCAAAACCAACAGTCGGTATTGTTGTCTTCCAACTGAAATCTAAAATAATTCATGTGAAGTTTCCAGATCTAATTTGTTAGCTTACGGAATAGGCACGATATGACGCTACCCTGTTTCTTCGTGAACTACCGTTCGAATATTTCAAGTTTCCCATGTTACGTTATAAATTATTTGATAAAGTGGTAGAGTAGTCTATAGATTCATTAATTTTCTCCCTTTACACATTTTTTTCATTTACTTTCTCTTTGTTGTCATGACGACTGCATCAGAAAAGTTCTTAAAGTGCACTTACCAGTAATGGATATCTTTGTGAAATGGTGAATTATGTTCGTGCAACAAGGAGAGGTAAGAGTTCCCTACTAGGAGGCCACAAAGTTTACAAGGGATTGTAAAGTAAACTTTTCCAATTTACCTAATTACCAACAAATGAAAGCTTTAACTAATCGTTAAAGTTTCAAACAATTTTCCTACAGTTACAGTAGTAGTATATTATTAAACATAGCTAGGTACATTTGTAGATATATTACATTCTTTTCGCGTATTCTACGCTGCCCGCTTTCAGGGATCATGGTTGGCAACAAGGAAGCAATGTCCATTTTTTACTTACATGAAGACTCATGTTGTTCAAGAGTTTTTCAGAATTGAGTGTAAGCAATAGTTCAAAGTTTTCCACGATAGTTCAAAGTTTGCCTTAATCGTACACGAAAGTCTCTATACATATTCTTTGCCCTTAATAAGGAATGCTTCCTGTTTTACATATTATTGGTTACTGTTACTGTATTACATTTCTGTTGACAAGAACTACACATGAATGATTTGTTAGTAGGTACGTTGTCTATTACTTGTATCAGGAAAACGAGATTACATCATCGAATTTTCTTGTCTGTGTCCCGGAATATGCTTTGAATTTACGCTTTTTTTACTGTACCATTCCGCACAAAATATTTTGGTCTTTCTTTTTACTTGTTTTAATTTATTTAATCGCCCTCACTCAATGTCAGTTAGGAACATGTCCTATTTGCATATCAATTAGGTATTTCATGACTTTCATTCTAGTTTCCATAAAGTTAGTGCCCGCGCGAAATAACACATAGAATGCGTATTTATTTATGAACAGATAAAGTATGTATACACATAAAAACAGCCTGAACTAGTCTCGTCTTTCTCTAGGTAGAAGCAGTCTGAAGACATAAGATAGGATTAGATAAATAATTGTTCATTCTATGGACAGAATTAGAATATCCGACGAAATACACACCAGTGGCACTATGCAAATCCTTTCCTCTGAGTTTCTCTAGTAAATCGCAAACACTAACATTTGTATCTGGAATGCTTTAATCGATGATTGAAACACTATAGTTATTATTATTCAATTAACTACTTTTGTCTAAACAGCAAGGCAATACGCTATCTAGGCAAATACAGCATAATCCTAATTGATGCATACACAACTAGCCTAAGCTCTGAATCCTTTTATGCTCGCTCATCTCACATAGTCATTCGTTGCCTCTCCATGTATCTTCTTGGAAAACTAATAATATTCATTTTATTCAAAACCAATTTGCAAAGCAATCAAAGAAGTTACGTCCTGTATTGTGAGAACAAGTAGCGAATCCTTTGTAATTTAAGGCAAATCTAGCAGAGCATTAATGAAAGTTAATTTCCATCAATGTTGTCGGACAAAACAACAAATCTAGAAAATCACTTTGTCCCAACTACCGATTAATTTTATCGCTTTCATTCGTAGAGTCATGAAACTGTGGGGATAATAATGATTTTGATAGTTCTTGTTTATCATTTGAATTAAGTTTTGATGGATACTTCTATTATTTCCGTTGCCATATTGTTGATTTAAGTCGTAGGTAGAAGGAAGGGCAATAGACAAAGACAAGAACATGGCTTACAAAGATGCGTCACTTGATCTGACTTATTAATTAATTCTACGGTAAACATAACATAAGCGCATAATACAGCATGTTTCTACTTTTCTTCCACAGCACATTTATTTTAGGTAAGTACTCAGTACCATATCCGACGTCTCCCAGGAGACTATGTAGAAAATGGCGAGAAAAGTGTCTTGTCGCAACACATACACTACACAAGACGTGAGAGAACTTTTCAAGTAATGCTTGTGCGTAAAAGAAATCTCTACCGCACCGTAATGAAAACTGGGCCAGCACTCAAAAAATAAATTATGGCTTGCACAATGCCAGAGTGGTTCAGAAAACGAACCGATTGTTTTCTCTACGTATGGGATGGGAAAATGTTTGTTTTTTAGGTGAAAAGTTTTACCTACTAATTTATCCTGCTATGAAATATCATGATTATATGTACAACATTTGTTTCGTATACACTCCTTTTTTTATTCTACTGTTTTTGGCTCTGGAGTGTTCCTGAAGCGAAATACGGCAAAATGCTTGAAGGGGATCTTTGTTTGTTCACTCATGAGCAACTGTATTGGCTATAGGTTTTTTTTGTTTCTCACTCCAAATAGATAGGCAATGCAGGCAACATGATTTATTTGCTGGGCACGAACATAAAATATTTAACTTCTAAGCCAACCTGTTACAGAGAGTGAAAATAAATGAAGCTCAAAAACACATGTTTTCACTGTGGGAGACATCCATTCCGTGAGCATAAAACAAACAAAAAACAACATTGTGAAAACTCATATGACTATGAATGTGTGTATGGAAAACTCAACCGGAATATAAAAGTTTTATTTGCGAATAATCAGGCTTAATGGAGCGTTTTAAGTGTAATGGAAAATTATATGCCCTTTAGCTTAGTAAATATTTGTATAATTTTTATAATTGCACTAAAGAGACGCTTAGAAATATTGTAAACTGTAGTTCTCGTTAGTCAACAGCTTCACTAAGTATAGCTATCTTCATGAAAATGTGTATTAAATGGCTTGATTCACAAAGGGACGCGTTACGTGATCTCTACATTGTTAATGTGTTCCATTACAATATGTTGTTTAATTAATTTGATATATACCCTTCGTAAATACTTGCATGAGACCGAATTGTGACGATATGCATTTCGTACGTGCCAATGCCGTTACTACTTGCACGCTGCAGACAGGGACGTAATTCCATACGAATAATATTTTAATTAAAACTGTGAATCAAGAAGCACTTCTTCGATTATAAATTGGTACTACTATTTATTATGTTTGTTCAATGGGCAGTCGCCCGCGGACTAATTGCGAAAAATAAATTATTATTATTATTATTATAATATTTTAATAGGTTTGGCTCAGTGGCATTAGAGCAAAATTTTCAACGCTGGTTCAGTGCCTTGAAGAAAATTGTGTAATTAACACTAATAATGCAATTAACACGGTTTGTATGAACTCGTGCCAAGCAGTTTATTGAGCTAAATAAAAAAAACGGCAGTCGAATGAATGTAATAAGTAATAGCATCCAAGAAAATGCATAATGTTATTAATTTTAGAGGCAGTGCATCAATGCAAGTAGGTCGCGGAACACGTAACCAGAAATCTCTGCAGATTATTCGTTTGAGACGTATGAAGGATATCCCGTTTCGTAATATTTCACCAACATTTGCTTTAGTTGAAGTGGTAGGGGTTCTGAATACTTATGACAAGCTCATTTACATTTCAGTGAAAGTCATGTTGCTATGAATTCATCAGAGTAGCAAGTCCTGACTGATATCTCATCTTTCACTGTCTCCCCGGGTCGGAGTATCACATAAAAACCTTGCATGGTAATGCAAATCCCATTAAATCCGCGTAGGATACATTTCTGAATTTCAATGTGGTTTTGGCTAGCGCTAAGAATGGCTTATGTTCCGGTGCTGATGCCAACACTACTAAAATACAGTGACGGTTTCTTGAAGGTTACTTTCCCTCTGAATAGAATTTGAATGAAGCCTTTGTCGTAAATACTTTCTTGAGGAAGAAAAGATATTTTACTTACTGCAGTGTGTGGCTTGTCAAGAAAATTATTTTATGCGAATTTTTCTCGCTAACGACCGTTTCGGAATAGTGGGAAAGGATGCATCCATCTTTGGCTTACTAAAGGACATCCGCATGTACTTTTTTGGTTAGGACTGCATTGACATCCGGTGCTGTTCCAATAAAGTTTGTACAGATAAACCTTATCCGGTAACATTTTGCAGGAATGAAGCAATATATGTGTATATGGAGTTTTCTTATGCTTTTTGGAAACTTTGGCGTCATACGTAGTCGGCCAAAAATGCTTCAATGTATGGGTGCGATGCAACCATTGTCGTTTCCCGTATCAAGTTGCGAAACCGCTCCTTGAACTAATTTTCTAATCCATTATGTGCTTTTATTGTTACAGGGGTACCAGTGGGATCGATATAGATTTAAGAAGAGTAGACATTGATCAGTGTCCCCTTCCCGATAACTCCACAGAACTGAACATATTCGCTGGATCGGACAAATGCAAAAATGCCACTACAATGGTAAGTTATGCTTTCTTACTTTCTCTTTATGTGCAAGGCTAATTTCAAATTATGCTAATGAAAACGTCAACAACATTCCTGGGATTCTGAACTGAAGACGAATGTCATGTCCAAGGAGATGTCCCTGGTCATGTCATACAAAACAAGCATTACGGTTCTACATAAACATAATTGGCAGACAAAGTTATTGGCAGTGTTTGTCTCATAATACATTTTGCATTCTATAAATCTCTGATTAGCTTTCGCATGTGTTTAGTTTAAACCAAAGAAGAAATGTTGTACTGCTCCCCGGGAATGTTTTCTAGGTAATGTGATTTTTGTCTACAGCATTAGTTGACAGTCATCCACACATAGAATCGTTCGTACGAAACTTTGGTACTTGGGAAGATAGATTGCCTAATTTATGTTTGTAGGACATGTGGGTAACAGGGTACACGAAGCTTACATTGTAGTAAATAATTCGAGGTAGTTGGACGCGAATAGTAGGAAAATTAGAAGTTGAATTTGTCTCATTTATTAAGGCAGAACGTGACTTTTGCTTCCTTCCTGGAGTAATTGTGTAACGAAAACTAGCAATGTAATTAACAGGAAATGCCAGAAACAGTGATCCATGCGTACGTTTTAGATACATTTAAAATTTATGATGGAGTTACTCTTAATTTTTATATTCATAGCACTCCTTCTACTATCTTACCATTATAGCCGTTTCTATGCGTTACAAACGTTCGGCTTGCACTGTTGAACAACCATCAATGTTAACTCGTACCCACCAGTTATGTGCAATACCAATTATGTGCAAGGAGGGTTTTTTTCGTAATTTTTCCTTTGATTGACTTTATTAATACATACTTGTGTTGGAGTACCTAACAAAGAATCTTTGTCACGCTTTTCAATATTGTCTTGGCTTTTCTCTTCATTTACCAATGTGGAATAGTTATCGATGCGTGTGCTTTAATTTCTTCTTTACATTTCTACTGAAATCGTCGCGTAAGACGGTGATCTGATTCACATATTCGCAAACAAATGTATCACTGCTGTTTTTAATTTTTTAATAGATATATCCCTGAGAGAACCTCGCAAAATTACTCCATACAGTGTTCTCCATGAAGTAAAGGTAATACAGGGTTCATAACGCAAGGAGAACAACCAAATGTTTACACTCTTTTCCATCGATGTTATACATCCTGTTTTTAAACCTTTCTCTTTTGAATATATTTATTAAGACAGAACGTGACTTTTAGCTACTTCCTGGATAAATTGGTAACGAAAACTAGCAATTGTAATTAACAGGAGATGCCAGAAACATTGATGCATTTTAGATACATTTTCAATTTTACCTTTCTCTTTTCTTCTGCAGTCAATATCAATATAATATACCTAAGAGAACAGCCAAAAATAAATCATGTCTTTTAGAAATATGTAAAAAAAATAAGTAAAAAGCTATGTAACCATTTTTGTTTGTAATTTACATACTACAGACCTTGGTAAATCCGGCAAGTAACGAAAAGCCTGATCAGTAACGTAAAGATGACTGGCTAGTGGCTAAGATAGCTAGCTGTCTGCGTGAAACACGAAACCAAGGCAACAAAGGTTTGGCTGACTATTCACCAAGGTATTCGTCCGTCAGTCGAAATCATCTTTCGATGGAGTGATTTACTCTAAAAATAGCGGTCTAAAATTTGTCTCTGTGTGACTTCAAAAGACTAGTAGGTATGCATTTTACCAATGTGGGAAATATATCAACTCATTGTTACATACTTGAAAACACCTTTACTGAGCAGAAAGAACATAAGAAAATGGATGTGAATTTTAAGGATGATAAGGATTAAAATATTCACCCTAAATCTCAGTTGGAGCATGTTTATCATACGTACGGTTCGATTTGAACCTTTATTCATCTTTAGATGATTAAAATTCTGATGTATCTCTTTTTGCAAGTATTCACGATAGAAAAGAGTTGGGAATTCTTTCATTTAGGTTTAACACACAGCGATTATTGTTGATATTTGAGATGTTAACTAAAACACGTATCTATTAGACGAATAAAGTTTTCATTTGTACTTAAAACCCCCAGAGTATTTGCCTTGCTTATCTAATTTTTTTAAGCTTAATCAATGTGCTGATTGAAAGAAACGAATTGTACACTGAAATGTTCACAATGAATGCTCAAAGGTACACCTTTCCCTGAGTCGAAAAGCTCAATCTGGTTACAAATTTCAACCTCTGTTGGATACACATTCACAATGCATACAAGGTTTCCTTGTTGGAATTTCTTTTTGTCGTCGGTTTCAGAGGAAGTCAAAAATTCAAACAAGAAATAAGCTAGATAATGTTGTTAAAACGTTTCGACATAGATCAGATAATTGGCCTAATTTTAGATACCCTTTTTATCGATTCCTGTCCTTCCTCCACTCAAAGCTCAACAGCTAGCATCTATGGCATCTCTAGATTCCTCTTCTGCGTGCGTGCATCTTTTCTTTAACATAAGGAAAGGATAGCCCGGAGAAAGCGTTTTTCCTCTTTTCCCTAAACAATCGAAAATATCAGTTTTGTCTTTATCTATAGCAGTGTAGGGTTGATCTGTGAATTGAATAGCGGCAAGTTCAATGGGCCTTCATTACCATTAGAAAATCTTCGAGCACATTATCTCCTCTCTCTTCCTGAAAGTAGTTTTCTATAGCAAATAGTAAACACTAAAAAGAAGGCTCTACCCTTTTTATCGATTCCTGTCCTTCCTCCACTCAAAGCTCAACAGCTAGCATCTATGGCATCTCTAGATTCCTCTTCTGCGTGCGTGCATCTTTTCTTTCACATAAGGAAAGGATAGCCCGGAGAAAGCGTTTTTCCTCTTTTCCTTAAACAATCGAAAATATCAGTTTTGTCTTTATCTATCGCAGTGTAGGGTTGATCTGTGAATTGAATAACGGCAAGTTCAATGGGCCTTCATTACAATTAGGAAATCTTCGAGCACATTATCTCCTCTCTCTTCCTGAAAGTAGTTTTCTATAGCAAATAGTAAACACTAAAAAGAAGGCTCTCTCCTACTTAGTGGCTTCTTTTCAGACCTAACTACACTGTTCTTCTATGTATATTTATCGCCTTCTTTTCCCTTATAGCCACTTAGTCCAGGTTCTTTTACCTCCTGTAATCTGTCCTCTATTGCAATAAGGAAGGGTATAGAAGAACGAAGAAAGAAGCGCGACATTGTCGACGTTTCCTCCTCACTTCTTTTTCTTGATGCATGGCCGATACAACTGATAGAAATGCAAATGGATAGAAA
>VICI01001039.1:0-26607 GCA_019593645.1 Akabosia matsudoensis | reverse complement strand
GGACGGACAGACGGACAGACGGAAGGACGGACACGGACAATTTCATAAAGCAGCTTACGCTACGTAATAATCTATAATCGGCTTCTAGCGTGTTGATTGTATGCATTATAACGCGTGTGTGTACTTTAAAACACCCCAAGATAGGTTTTCGTACTTTCCAATTTTTTAAATACAAATTTCTAATAATTAATTAATATATAGCCAAGTACCTCGCTAGTTGCACACTCATAAAAATTTCTCTGTTTTGACCTCTTACTCGATTTCGTTTGACATTATTCGGAGTCGAGGGGGGGAGTTTACTGTTAGCATGCGATATCATTATGCGTTTATAGAAGGTTTGACATGATAAGTATTGGCGAATATTGGTCGTATGGTATATGGTGATACTTGATGTTACTTTCATGCATAAATCTTTGCGTACGTATAAGTGCGACAAAATTTTCTTAAAAGACTCAAATAAAGTCTTTCTCAAAATCTTTTTTAAGTTAATCTGCTAGTTCCCAGGAATCCTTCCATTCGCTTGAAGAACAAAGGGAACTTTTTGTTTTAATAAACTATTGAGAATATCGCCGTAAACAATCCTGTGAAATAGATTTTGCGTATCGTAATAAATTAATATGTCCATGAATATTGGAAGAATGTTATATAATACAGACCTCTAAATTAACGTGTGTAGTAAAAATTGACAAAGAGGTTCTGAAAGCGGACGAAAAGAGCAGACTATCCTGTACCGTCATTAATTTGGCACAGTTACAAAAAGTCAAGGGAATCTTTTTTCAGCTTCTTTTTGGTTGTAGGAAGAACATGTTCGTGTCTTTTACAGACTTCACCCTGCCCCCATTATTTATTGGACAGTTCAGCAGGGTATTAGGATTTCAACCATGTACAATGGACGGGGGAAGCCGTCGTACGAGAAGAAAAGAAAGTAAGAGAGCAGGTAGGCAACGTCAGCGTAAATAAAAAAAGAGGAAAAGAAGACAGAATGAGCGTGTTAGGCTCCCTTTATACCATACTTACACAATGGGTGATGAACCAAAAGCCACTTTTTGACAAGGCAACTAGAAACCAGTTATTTATGATAAATGAAATAGACCAGTTCCAAATTTTTGGGATCAGCTAGACGTTCGAATTATGAAACTCCGGTAAACGTGAGACTGTTCAGAAAAATCTCCTTGTTTAGCCGTTTATTTTTCTTGAATTGTCCTAAACAAGAGCACTTATTATTATGAATTCATGAACCATGATGTAAGTTTACAGGTTGCATATGTAGAAAGATAAAGTCCTTGCTAGAATTATATGAAACAATACTGACACAAACGTAGCGTAGATGTTGATAATAGAAAAACAAAAAGAAAATCGAATGGGGTTTTAAGACCATTTTTTATTGAGACGATAAACGTGAGACGATACTAGGAATTTGATATGTAGCTCATCTTCCATACCTGTATCCCCACCATGGCCCTGGCCTAGCGTACGGCTGAAACCCCCATCTCGAATATCCCCATGGTTGTCTATAATAGTACTGACGGTTATACATACTAGAGATTCGCCCACTGGAAGCCGCCTGGTATCGCTGTCGGTCCATGGCATTTGCTGTGGAGGCTGCTGCTGCAATTCCATACTGAGGTCGTGCTAAAAAATGTAAGAAAGAAATATTCTGAAATAATGAGTGTATAGAGGTAAGGGCCTCTACAAATATTTTGGAAATTTACCAGTTACGTGTACGCAAGCATAAAATACTATGAAAAGACCTATAATGGTTCTCACGTATTTTAAGATTTTGTTACTCATTCTGATAATCTGTGTGTGATACAAATCAAATCGGCTTCATAACAGGTGGATGTGACTAAACTGTACGCAAACTAAACGCATTCCAGTTTATATAGGGTTTAAAGATTAAAAATCCAGTTATAAAAAAATATTCGACAGGCGATGTTTATTTCATTTGAAATTTAATGAAAAGATGTGAACGAGTTAAATATGTATGAGCTGCAAGAAATTTGTTTCCAATATTCACAGTAAGTTCTGAATTGCTCAGCTTCACTGGAATATTTATATGTAAAAAGTAAAAATGTGCATAATAATATAACGGAATGAATCTTGACGGTTAGTATCTTTGCCATTTTGATATTCCACACACAGTCAAACGGTATATGCCCCCGTCCAGAGGGATCACAGCCTCATTGTTCCGCTCACTCATCGTAAATACGTTTTAAATTTTAAATTACATGCAAGTAAAAATATTGAAATCCGCAGTAACCATCAAAATGAGATTTTACCACGCAAAAGTTATGTCTCTGTCGTAAATGAATCACTAAATATTACTTATTTTATTTTAAAGGAAACAAGTTACGCTTATAGTTAGAAGTCCGTCTAAAATCCTCGCCATCATTTGGTGGTGAGTGCCTGTATGAATAATTTTTTTGGCAAAAGATCAAATAGTCAGCCAGCACGAGATGTGGTTTCACTAAAATATGATAGCCGTGAGCTCATTAAGCGTAATACCGTTTACTATATTGCGACTAACCGCAAACTGTCTTTTGTAACACTGCCAACGCTGATACTACTTGGCATACCATACACGACAAATTTTTCCCGGTCATTCATGATTCTACGATTATCTTTCCGCCGTCAACTATCCACAACGATCGTCAAAACACATAAAATTTTCTATGCCTTCATTATTCATGTTGGACAGCATTTAAGCATAATGGGATATTGATTGTTTACTGAAAGTAAAATGGTCTGTAACGTTTTACACTTCTAACCTTGAACTGATTGAAGGTTGTATTATCGTTTTCACCTTGACATGCGAAATTGAATGTCATGTATTGTAACACTGAAGTAAGTTCAGGTATGCGAAAAACCATTGATGAATTTAATTCTGAGTAAACTGCCCCCGAAGTTAATGAGTCTATATTCTGTACACATCTTCTAATCACCGTTTTTGTATAGTTCATGGGATTGAAAAAACGACACGTTTAAAGAGGTAAGCATACAAGCGACGATGGGCAAGTGTCTCTGCCTCAAACTAGTACCTATTTTATTCGTCGACAAAAGCAATTCTAGAATAATTACTTGAAAAATGCTCCGAAAAGTTAGCAGAGTCGACTTTCACTAACAAGCAGCCAAATTAATACCCGTATGAGGAGGGAAATGAGGTACGATTTCTGGAAAATGGACCAAGTGTGAAATTCTTCGCCTAGTTGGATGTGGATAATTAGTGTGTAAGCTGTTTTGCTAAAGGAGCTCCTTACTAAAATCCGCTTCCTTATCAGTGAAGTTATACAGGTTTGAGTGAACTAAGCCATTCTTCCGTGAGCCCGGTTACAAAACAAATTCACCTATTGTGAACCTCCGATGTCATAATGTACCTACCCGCTCCTATGCCAAATCCCTACACAAGGACCTTTGAAAGTGGATGGAAAGAATAGGGACACTGTGCTGGATACGTCGTTTTCCCTTCATCATTTTTTATTCATTCTCTTTTCCATTGAATTAGGAGGTACGTTAATACAATATTTGCGGATGTATGTATTCCATACTTTCTCCATCCTTCTTTCAAGTTACACTACGATGTGAAAATTTTAGGCTCGAAGAATTACAACCATGGCTTGTGGAGCGAAATTCTATTCTGCTATTGGCCTTGAAGACTTGTCTATTTATGTGCTCGTAAAATACCATAAAATTAAATTACTCAAATGAAATTGGTTTTCCCATATATACTTTTGAGAAAACCGACGGTTTTTTAACGCCAGTGCTTTGAGCAGTGAAATTGGTAGGACTCTTCTATTACAGGGTTGGGTCAGTACAGCAGCTACTTTAGTTTGAAGTAAAATCAAGATTAAAAAAAATGATCATCGTTTTTGAATATGGTAGTTCAACAGGACGTTTCGATAATGGTTAACATAACGTGGGTTTGGAGTCCGAAAAGCGCATTCCTTTCAACATACCTATATACTTCAAACCAAACGTGAAAACAAGGATTTTATTCTTGGAAGCAACCTACCTTAGCAACTGCTATCTCAATTAGAACCGTTAAAGGTTGTATGGATATGTGGTACTAAAATTACTCATATTGTATCGATTACAAATGTGACATAATGAAACAGAAAATACGTTTACACAGTAACACAATTTCCAGGATACCCAGTCTATTGTTAAGCAACTGTCAATAAGTACTTCATTAATATTAACAATTGATGTGTAATATGTTTCTGTAAATCACCTAAGCTTTTCAAGCATGTTAAGGAACCTATTTTGAAACGAGGTCTTGTAAGAAAACATTCGCGATGAGCTTTTTTAAATTAAACAAGTCAAGTGAAAAATCGTCTAGATTTTTTCAGTGTATATTTCTTTAACCTGTCGCATATTTTTATCTTAATTTGAAATTTTGTGAAGAACCGAAACAAGTCGCATACAATATTTGGATATTCATGCCAGTTATGAGAACTCCTGGTAGAATATAAAGAGATGCGTTCAGGCTAAAAAACGACGGCCGAGCCTTCCAGCAAGAGCGTAGTCAGAGAGATGCAATCAAGTGTGATATAAAATTTTCAGTTTTCTCTTGCATAAATTCATACATACATACAAGCAATACGCCGACCACAGTAAACGCAGAAGAAGGAAAATAAATCATGTTTCAACAATATTAATAATAGAGTAAGAAAATTAAGAAAAATCCACAAATTCTGAAATCGTCAACGATTTGCACTCTCTCACTTAAGAAATTCAAATAACATGGGTTTCCACCAAAACAACCAATATGTATTCCTTTGCGTAACTCACATAGCCCTGAACGCTTACGAACACAGGTATAACCCTATTTACCATGTCACCTATCCCCTATGTTATCTATGATTACTAAATTTTGACCTTGCTGATTAATCAATCTTATATTATTAATTGAAGTGCCTCGGGTCTATAAGTAGTCACGTACAAAAGTTTTAAATGATCTGATAAAATACAGCGGAGTTAAGGTGAACACGGATATATACAAACATAGGTATACGACCGATGTAAATACAACCCATTTGGTGCTTAATGCAATATGTAGGCTACTTGTTTTCTGTAAAATATGCTGTGGAAAGTTTACTGCGTCTTCTTTTCATCTGTTGTGTCGTTCTGAATCGGACTAGTTTCAAATCCAGATTTTACTTTAATAAAGAATCGATAAAACTGTCTATTCACTGTCGCGGTGTTCATGAAACCGTATATATGGAGTTCTATGCTGTTAAACCAACCTTTGTTTCATCGACAAAATGTATTGTCCATTTGTGTGCCTGATTTAGAGAGTAACTCTATTGCGTAATAAATTCAAAGGTTTCTCAGGAACCGTTTCTCAGTTTCTCTTTGTTTCCGCATTAGACTCCATAATCAATCATGCAAGGTAATTGATGACATTCTAGCAAAGTGTGAATGCTCGAGCAAACCTGACACACGTGGAAGAGGCAAACGAGTTGCAAAACATTTCTATCCTTATGCTTTCGTGGCTAAAAAATATGTCGGGCTAATTGGTTACTGAAAGTATGCTGAACATCAGAGTTATAGCTTTTTAAGGGGCAATGAGGTCATGAACTGGCAACAGGGAACAAAGTAAATTCGGGTTGGACATGAATATCGTGCGGATCGATTACCATGCTAGCCGTCTTTTATGGTGCCAAGAGTATTTTCAAATTTTTCTCTTTGTCAGTCTGCGAGTACAAAATAAGAAGGAGAACACCAGGATATATCTCAATCTGAGGTTATCAGGAAAAGCCTGCCCCTAATGATAAGAAAAATGAGCTCAATGCCACTGGCTACAGTTCATTATCGCACAAAATTTAATTCCGGAAATTAACGACGACTCTGACATGATGAAACCAAGCTAGAAGAAAAACATGTAGATTGAGCAATGGAACTAAGGGATTGCGATAGTTTTTTGTGATCCAGCTATTTGATACATATTTATAGTTGATAGGTAGAATGATAAAGGAATAAGAGAAAGCAGAAAGAACAAGTTGAGTCGTGGCATTGCACACTAAAGCGCAGACCAAGAAGATTGCTTACCCAGCGAATCATCTCAAACCATTATTCAAATACAGATAAAAAACTGTTTGACATTTTCAAAACGGGTTAGAAAAAATATTACGAATGTGTACAACTTACCCAGTGTTGCATGTCACGCTGCTGTAAAACATGTATTTATGTACTCTTCTAGTTGCAAACAGGAAATCGGGCTTTATATAGGTATTCCATGCTTGAAATTGCAGTAATTTTGGCACAAAAGTCGCTCGTTCGATAGAGAATATCATGGCCCACTGGGTAGTATGTTTTGTGTTTCGTAAATAACATTACTCTATCATACTGAAAATATTGTCTGATAAGTTAACTAACTCACAAGTATCGTTAAGAAGCTTTCATTATTTTGAGCAAAATACAGAGCGATGTTAGGACATATATTGAGATTCTTTTTTCGTGCAAAATGTTGACAATGAAGTCATTAGCATTTATTTTATGAGAGGAGAGAAAGTATCTCTATGTAGATAATTTGGGTTTTGGTGTGTGAAGGTGGCTTGGTTAGACAAACAAGACCTGAAGCTGTAGGTTATCATAGACAGAACGACTAGCTGACAAGGGAAAAATAACTATTATTCAACCCGGATCTTCATTGTTTTTCCGGTTATATGGATTGTTCTTTCAGCGCGTTTTGAAAGCTGTGAGCAAGCAGAAGGGAGCATGAAATGATGGAAGGCACTAATATAAAATAAACTGCTCTGCAGAATGACCTTTGTCGACTGCCTCACTTCTTAGAATTTTTATAGGGCAAAATGCTGCTTTTCAATCTGTATTTTGGAAATGTACTGACTAGCGTAATCGCACATCTGCCATTACAGCGTGTTTGTTAAATGAACTTGCCGTCTCGAGAGACAAAGTAAACACGGTGTCATCACACATTCAATAAACAATGAAACTAAGGAAAAAACCAAGAGAAAACACAACATACTCTATGATGCAATCTCTCTCGAACCGTTGTAACGCTTTAAGTAAGAATTGCTTACTGCTTGTATAAATATTACTTCACTGCTTACTTCACATTCCAATGTTGACAACTGAAATAAATTGCATAGTAAAAAGCTTTCATGAGAATCAAACCGTGGACCCACGCTGTAGAGCGCAAAGTGGTACGTAGCTCGGACCACACCTGTACACAGCCACTGTTTGTTCAGTGGTAAGAATAAAGACGACATATAAGTCGATCGGCCCCTTCGGTAACCTTAGAACGTCTTTTTGTTAAGGGCCCAAAATCAAAAGGCTCCTTACCGAAGATGTTTGTGACAAGTGTGCAAAATTTGAGCTCCATTGAATAAAAAATGCACCTTCCAGCGACGTTACCCACTTCATTAACTAATATTAGGAGTTTTTACATTCTGTAAATCCTAATAAACAGATAAACAGGAGAGACCTTGATGTACAACATTAGTATGCATATGCCTGACGCAATGTTTAGTAACAGGAGGAAAATTTGCTTTGTTTTGAAGACCTTGGAGATGTGTTTGAAGTGAAGCTTAGCTTTATATAATCGAAAACTAATGGTGCATTTTCAACTTCTAACGTTATTTAAATGGCAGACTTTGTTTTTTTTTGTTTGTCAGATGCTTTCAGCCATTCCTTCTCAAAATCATTTCGTATTCAATAGTTACCATACAAATGAGGATCGTATCGTATCGTTTGTCTGAAACATTTTGCGTTCTTAACTAGTCAGAATCACTGTTGGAAAGCAACAAATTAGACACGATCTCTCTTCTACAGCCATTTTTTATAGAATTGATGCTATTTGACATTTGATCGTTGTTTTAGATTTTTATCTCTACTTTGTTTACAAAGCGTCGGTGTTACAGTACCATGTAATCCTGAATTTTATATGTGTGGATTGGCTATGCGAAATTGCATCTTCTTTACATATACTAAATGCTTGAGCATTTAATTCAATACAGTATTGTTTTGCCCGAGTTGTGAACGTAAAATAGCTGTTTTAAAGGTAAATCGCGCAAGTGGGGAAGAACGTCTAAAGGCCACAGGATACGGATGTATTAAGTCGACGTTGAATGGACTAATAATAACTTTTTCTCTTAATTGACCTTCATGAATAGTGACGAAAATAGCATAATAATAAACATATATATATCATACTAAGTCTAAAGTTTAATGTTCTTGCAGTTCATTTGCCGTGCCGCAATTTTTATGCAGACTTTTACTTGTATGAAGGTGCTGCTCCTGAGGTAAGACTTTACCAGGAATTATAAGTATTCGGTGTCCACTGCAGCACATATGCAACATAGTAAATAGTACATAAATAATGTTGCTTTCTCGTGATGTTGGTGTTAAGGATTTCATGCAAGTAGCATTCCTCTTTGAAACTTAAAAAATGCTCCTTTTGATTGCCAAGCCACACGCCATACGTCTTATTGCGTTTTGCGTCAAGCCCTCAGACAGTGTAAATGAAACAGAATTAGAAATACA
This sequence comes from Akabosia matsudoensis, assembly GCA_019593645.1. Lineage (NCBI taxonomy): Eukaryota > Metazoa > Arthropoda > Collembola > Entomobryomorpha > Paronellidae > Akabosia > Akabosia matsudoensis. The sequence goes on along the minus strand of VICI01001039.1, from coordinate 18,105 downwards.
GTAAACTTTAACCACGAAAGAAATAGCAATGGTCTGCGGCGTGGGCAATGCATTAAAAACGAAAACTTCTAAGGACTGGTATGCGCCTATATTATGGAGAAGACCTGTTCGAACGTGTGTGGGAAGGGAATAAATTTGATGATTTGAGAGAATCACATTGGCTTAATTGATAAAAACATGGAAGACGAGGAGACCACGAAATCTAGACACAATACCTGGAAATGTGGATCAAACGTGTTCTTTGCTCCACAAAAGGGAAATGATTTTGTGAGCCAGCTCGCGGAGAGCATTATTTTTCAACACCCACACAATTGTGTTGTTGTTTTTTCAAGAGGAAGAAAAATAGGCAGCGTGGGTACCCAGGAGCTATTCTTTGGAAAAACAACTAAACCCAACTATGTGCGACATGTTATGATCGTTAATCCCCAACTGATTTTTATACCAATTGTGCGTGGCATTCATCCCTTCAGGAACGAAATTGTCGTGGTAGAAACTGAATATCAATTGAAAACCAATGTATTAACGTATACAAAAATTATTTGAACAATGGTGTGGTTTTCTAATGTAACTGACCACGTTTAGTTCTCGTTGGGATCATTCATGCATTCGAATGATTCAGTCTCAGAGGTAGCGTGACTATTCAAATACACTGATCCATCAAAATCGCTAACACGTCTCATATGTATACTAATTAATTGCTAGCGAGTCGAGAAAACATGTTGCGTAATATTACAACAGAAAACGGATAGAAAAAACGTGACCCTCAAACTTGTTGTTGACCTAGATGAAACTTATGTTGATATATGCTTACTTCCCATCGCTTAATATGATACTGCCCAATTAACGAAGACATAAGAAATCCCTCCAAGCCAGTAGTCCGCATATAGCTCACGGATTGACATATGGACAGTTATTTCATTGACATTGGGACATTTTAGTGGAGTTAGGGATATATTTATAATGAATGGACCATGAGCTGGTTAGCAGACACATGTTAGATGAGCAACTTACTGAATACTATTTTCTCTTGACTTCGCTAAACTAATGTTCAAGAAGCCGTACAACTGCTTGAACTTTTATGTAAAGCCATGTATCTTCATCAGGGATAAACATGAAAGTAATGACGATAATGAGCTAATAGAGTTTAACATAACAACAGAGCTTGGGGAATAATTCCATTCGAGGAGATTAATGCTGCAGATATACCAGGTGCAGCATGAGTCATAACGACGGGCATTGAATGATTTTTAATTTCAACTTATTATGACATATCGTACACGTTTGAACTTTCTCTGACCTCTGCTCGCTAGAGAAACTTATGCTGTCGGTTTTATGGACTACCTGGACAAAATTTGCAAGTGAGTAATCACTTTAGGAACCTGGAAAGCGTGGAAAAACCACAATGGGGAGTTGTGAAAGATGAAAGGCGAGGAGAATAAAGTCAACTCCTATAAAAACTAGCCAGAGCTTCAGTACCGAATCAATAGAACGAGTTGCAACGGCTGATAAGTTACATATTTTCTGGGGTTCAATACTCTAAGCACACACAGCACATGCATCGCAACATTAAATGAACCATTGACTCGAAAGGCGCACCGCTACATTTTATGACAAGCCGGCTTGTACGGACCTGAGAGAGATAGATAGATGGGCATGGGTGTTGCTACCATTATCAAGCAAAGAGATGTGTTAATGGACTGTGCCATTCAACATGCCAAGTAATTTATCAGATTACCATCATCTTTGAAACAGATAGGACAAGTACTGGTGAAAGCTGGATGCGTGGTTTTTTTGGTCATCCGAACCTATTATTAATATATAATAATTTCAGAAATTACGCAGGCTGCTTCTCCTCGCTCTCTCGATTCTGGGCAGCTGGATGAATCTACAAGTGATGACGGAGCGGATGTGCTCAATGTGGTGACGGTATGTCGTTTGAACCGAAAAGAATAGCTCATTGAAAGCAAACAACTACTGCAAATGAAATTGCGCTGAATTTTTGGTTAACGTTTCTCTGATTTTCGGCCAATATGTTTTTCTAAGTAAGTGAAATGTCTAACAGAGGTAAGCCGAGTCCTGGTACTCGTTTTTATCTCTTTTATCTCGCAAATAGCATTGCGTCTGATTAGGGGTGATGTGAACTATTTCCTCGAAAGGCTGTCAGACGACAAGGTGGATTAACTGTTCCTACACATGAGTAAAAGAATAATGTTTTGGAAAACCTTTCCAAGGATAACGCTTCATTTTATATGATAATAAATAGATAAAGATAGCGAGGAGCACATTGAATACTTCAACTGTACTTATAGTCTTACACATATGCTTTACATATTCGCAAGAAAACTTACGCCAATATTTTTGCAGAATTAAAGTGATATGTCTGCATTGTAAGCTGAAAAGAAGCATACGGCTTGAATTCTCTGATATCATTTCCCTTTGATGGTAAAAAAAGATCTTTTCTTTGGAGCCAGAAATTTTAGCACTCCCGCATCCAACCTTGTCCAGTAAGATCCGATTAGCACAAAATCTTGCTCTCAAGGGGAGCAAAAAGGCAGTAATATTATGGGATATGAGAGCACGGAACATTGTCTACACAGCTTTCAGGATTTTTGTCAACGATTGAGCTTGAATTAGAAAGAGAACAAAGTACGTAAAAAACAGCTCAACCTCAGATTACTCTGAAAATTCAGTTCAGCTATTTTCTCGGGTACCCGTCTGCGTCAGTAGATTTGTTTTTTGAAGCACAATATAGCTGTTCTGCCAAACTGAGATTTCATTTCCACTTGAAATGTTTTGCATTTGATGTAATGCATGATCACAAAAGTCTCTGATCGGTTCGCGAACTAAAAATGGATTTGCTCAAAGCCTTTAGTTTTTTATTTCAAAATTTCGAAATTACACATAAGCCGGTATTTTAAACTCTTCCCGAGAAAGGTGCAAGCTCCATACCAATGATACCAATACCAATGATGTACGTGTGTAAGATTATAACAGAAGCACATCTGAAGATAAAAAGTTTTGCAGTGAGATAGCGTATTCCGTAAAATGCTAAGCCTTCCTCGTTTTATCATGAATAGATACAAATTGCAAGTAATAGTTGCTGAAATTAGAGCATAGCTAGTTAGTTAGTTAGGTACATGAGTATCTTTTGCAACAAGTAAAACACCCTCAGCCTTGAGTCTCTTTGTGAGAGCATCTGAAAGAAACATCGTTCCTCATTATAGTTCTACATGTTTTCTTTACTTAAGTGTAGAAATTACAAACTCTGGTTGAAATTATAAGGCTTCTTAGGGTTGATAAAACCACTTCATTTGAAATTAGTCCGCACAAAGACAGCATTCCGATTTCCTTTTCGCTTCATGCTAAGTCTGACCGGAGGCTTTGACAACTTGAATTCCAGTTACGGAACAATGAATTAACAAGGATGAAGGTTTCTTTAGAAGCAGTACCCATCTAAAAGTATTTCAATCTAAGGAAACCCCATTTTTTTATGTCATCAATTCATTTGGATTCGTCATAACAGCGTGTGCATCTCTTTTGAAAAAAATCACCAGGGTAGAGAGAAATCGAAAAATTGCTTGGTTTAAGAGAGAACTGCGGGAGAAAAGTCAAATCCACTCAAAACCGCCATATAGCACCACACACAGAGCCACCGCTCAACCACACGACCACCCTTGTTCCTGTTTATTTCTACTATAGCTTGTGTCTTTCACTCATGCGAAAAATTATACTATGCCTATAGCAGACCATCTAGTCTTCCCATTAAAACCAGTTTCAAAAGAAACTTCAATTATTTTGACTCCAACCTAAACTAGGAGCTCAACAACACAAGGGAAAAGTCACCACAATTCTTTGCGGAGTAAAATTCGCACTCTTGAATCCTTCTTATCATGAGTGGCTGAACACTTCTCCAGTCTTATGTTTCCTATGAAATTTAGATCTAATCATTCCATTTTTGCAACGAACCTGTCATTCTTCATTAGATGCATACATGTTTCCTTTAAGGAAAACAATGAAATTCAAACTATACGGTACACGATTAGAACTCGGGAGTTGGTTGCTGTTTCTCTACCATTCATTTCTCACTCTCTCTCCTCTTTGCCTATCCAGTCATCCGCATGCACAGGAAATGGAAAAAGTCATAGTTATTTTAGTTTTATTACTATGATTATCGTGAAGAAAGAGAAAGCTCTTGAGTGAAAATATAAGGGAGGGTGTACCGCTGTATTTATAGTTGCTTACTGGAATTAACGAGAGGACGGTTGGGACAAGGAGAAAGGTTTACTGCCGTTTTTGTTGATGTGTTTTCTCCCTCTCGTACTGAATAGATGGAGTCCTTGTTTCGACAAGACGGATATAGAGGAGGAAAAGCATTAATAGCTGGGACGGTGGTACGATTTACAATAAAATGGATGTGCAGGTATATTGTACAGGAAAACGATAAAAATGGAAGACATATACCTGCTGGCGTTCACGTTCTCAACGGCTTTTCCTCCCATACATCAGCGTGCATCTATGCTTTCTCCAGACAAATAAAACCTCGTGGAGGCTGACTCTTTGTGAACAGACCAAACAAGGTCCAAAGAGAAAATATGAAGAAAAGTGGTCGAAGGCAAGTAGGGCTTTTCTTTTTTTGATTTGCTAACATTTAACGGTCAGGAAGCAAGTGGTTATGTCACTGAGTGAGAACCGTTCAAACTTATTTGAGAAAGGCAGGAAAACAAGGAACGTTAACGAGAATGTTTTGTTGTGGCATCCAAAACAGTTATGTACGTTAATATGGAGCCATAGGAGGCTGACTGAATGGGAGGAAGGGCTCAATGGAAGATTGGTTTGTGTGTGTACGCTCAAAGCGAACTGACTCAATGGTGCGTTATTGATGACGCGTCTTCCTTATTTGCCAAAAAAAGCTTCAGACCAGACTTTGGAACTGATGGAAGTGCAATATTAATGTATTGAAAGAATATATGTTAAATTATATATACAAAAGCTTGTAAATCATGTACAGGATTAATTGAATTCAGGCTGCGCTGCGTGATGCTGGTTTAAGCAGTAGTAGTAGATTTCAAAAAGAAAAACAAATTGACCAGGTTTTGATATTAGGCCAGAATATAAATATTCTCAGCAATATGTGAAAAATTTGTTTTAATAATTCATAAAAGTGGCTCTATTACAAGCTGAGGTTTTTATTACAAAGCTTTTACAAAAATTAAACTGCGTTCGGTCCATTGCCTATGATCGTAGGCATAGACCCGTAACAATAACACAAAACCTCGAACAGCTCTGCTCTGGCAAAAAAAAAAAACGCTGCAAGAACTAGAGAGTGTATTTAACTTATTATTACTACGACCCTTACGAATTTTCAGCTATAAAAAGTACGTTGTTCTGGAAGAAGTCATGAATTTTCACGTGAGACTTTTTAGGTAGGTCACCCCCACAGAAAAATAAATGCTCTTTCTTCATCTTAGTACAAGTCTTGGGAACTTTTATGCAAACTTCATGAAAAACAGCAGCGCAATGTTTTTTTCGCTTGCTTGCCTGCCGGATAAAACCGGTATAAGTAAGAAAAATACATGTGAGAAGGTGATAACTACCGTGATTTTCCCTATTATAGCCGCGGCTGCAATGGGCACAACGTCGGGTAACCCCCGATAATAGGAGGCCAGCAAAAATTGCTTTCAGATATTAGATTTAATAGAGTATAATTTATGGTTAAAATATACATTTTTCCATCAAAAAACTCAGTCCAACCCCCAAAGCTTTACCTAATTGCCAGTTTTCAAGCTAAACCTCGTTCAATTATTCAAATATGTGAGTGACATATTCCTTAAAATTGAAACCCGGCTATAATGCGCCCAATCCTTTCCGTAACCATGACTATAACAGGAGGCCCGGCTATAATATGAGGATATTTGACTTTCGTGTCATTTTTTTTTCTAGAATTCATCCTACACGTAAAGAATGTATTTTATCAGTTGATGGCAATTATACGATAAGACAACTTTATCACCAGACTACCTGCATAATCTTAGCCATTGTTAACAAATTCACACAACCATTTGCAAGCTATCCTTTCTCTCTTTCAACCTGATCAATACTTAATCTCATAAAAAAGAAGTTGTAAGCGTATGGCGCAAGACAGTTAGTATAGCATGTAATTATCCTACACTGGCTTAGAGTTGGCTAATTTATGCCATTCTTTTCTTACTCCATCGATTCCCAGTGTGTCGAAAAACCCGTTTATACATAACAAGCATCATCATCTTCATGCTCTTCTGTTAATAAAAACCAATCTTGGAACTATTTCATAAACACGATATTCTTTGCCTTGTGTATAAACATGATTCTTCTAAAAAGAGCAAAAAAAGTAAACGTGCATTGTCACTGACGATGTCCAAATGAGTAATCAAAACTTGTTCATTTCATACGTGCTCACCTTTTGGTCAATTTATAAAGTGATTCATTTGCATTTCATTCCAGATTCCGTCGCTACGGCTCGGACAAATATCATCGTTTCCATTGCAGCCAGATGTAGGCTTTAGTAAATCCATAGCAGCTGCAATAAAACTGCATGTTATATAATTTATGATGATAACCCAGAAGGTTTGCCTTTTTCTCGTGTACTATCTACACTTACAGTCTCGGTAACAAAATTGTCCGTCTCTGGGACGACTAGCATTGAGAAACATACCAACCTTAACAAAGAAAATCTGCATGAAACACAATATCTTAACGTTATTATTCCCATCCACCGTCTATTTGAATTCCCAAACTCGGTGCCAGACACAAGTTCAGATTCTCTGGTTTTTGTACACACGACTACTACATTCCAGCGAGTAACAATGTTTCTTTCCAGAATTTCGTCTGGCAAGTTCAATATATATTCACAATTATTTTCCTTGACCAAATGGTAGCTGCAACACACAAAAAGGCAAGACAAAACGTTCAAGAAGTGGAACAGTAGTGTGTATGAAAAAAAACAATGCAATTTTGCCCATCAACTTCCTAGTTTTCAAGAGACGACGGCATAGATCCCACGAAAGAGAGAAACTATTTACAAACATATTTGAATAAAGTCGTTTCCCTGATTTTATTGAAGCACTACTGCAATCCATCATGGTTTTTTACACTACATATTTTCCCATTTCCAAAGCATTTTACAACCGACAAAAATGTAGGTCGCATATATTTAAACATCCTCTCCATTCACATAATCCTGACTAACATTGTTTTACATGAAATTGTTTTGTGATTGCCCCACACAAGCTTTCCTGCTGTTACGCTTTAAAAAAACTATTAGTGGATATGCGTTGTATATTACTTTAAAGCATAAATTGACTCAACAGTCTCTCCATGGATTACTGGCTGCTTCTCCAGTTTTTCCACCAGAAATATCTCTGAGCAAAAAAAATTGAGGCAGCGAATCGTCAAGACTAGCAGGCATAGGATAAGGTTCACCACATTCAGCAGTTTGGTCTTGTACACGGCTTCTGCTAGGAAAGAGCTAAGCTCATAGCATAGCTTTTTAGCAGTGTTGTAGGTTCGCCGTACGTATTTTTTTTGTGCAAAAAAAAAGATTGTTGCAAAAAAAATCGGGAATATCAGGAGGAGCAGCCTCTCAACTATACTCACAGTCTTTTCTTGAGACAGAGCCAAGTAAGTTATGCAGCTTTTATTTACTCCAGATTGGTAAAGCTATCGGTACGTAGTAGTGGCATATCCTCATGGTTATCAGGAGGATAGTCTCCAGAAAGTAAATAGGCATGATGTGGTGCTGTTTTTGTAGGTTGTAGTACGTTGTTTTTTTACTCGTGTGTCTGTCGAGTGGCCCACTCTGCTGCATGTGGAGGGAGTGAGTAGAAGGCATCTGGTTGTGTCTTGAAGACAGAAAATATAAAATTAGTGGTAACAACTGTCTAAAGTTGGCAGGTTTAGAATAACTGCGTGTTTGTTTTTCTTTTGTATTTAGTTGCGAAATCGTAAGAGTGTTTGCAGAGTTCAGGTTTCTTGGAAGAGTGAGATATTGAGGAAAAAAGAGGAAAATAGGAGGTAATTATTAATTTTGTTGGGGGATGTCACATGGAGGAAGAAATAGGAGGGCCTAAGCAATTCGGATGATTTATCAGTTGAGCGAAGAGGTGTGACTAGATCGCGAATTTTAACTAGAACAGAAAATGAGTTGAGGGGATAAAGAAATAAGCGTGCATTTGAAATGAGACAAATGTCTAGTTTGATATTTGCACTAGAATTAAACCAGAAAAGTTTTCTAGATTAAGAAAGAGTTCGAGAAACCGTGGTGAGGACATGAAAGGGTCATCGTTGTTTCGAAAGGAGACAATCAGCTGGTCGCGCTGGTATTGATTCAGCTGGTATTACTGTCGGACAACAGTTGTGTTGTATGCCACCGGGCGAAACATCCCTTCCCATTCCTGATTGCTACGTTTTCGACAAGTTGATGTTGAGAAAAGGAGACAAAGTGTTAAAATAACGGTGGAGAGAGGAAAAGTGAAAATGTCAAAAGAGACACTGTTGAAGCGATAGCACTTGTTTGTGAACAGCGTATTTTTGTCCATTTCCAATCAAATGAGTGTTGCTGGGACAACGTACGAGCCGAACGAAACGTCATTTCTGACGTCTACTTGTAAGTATAACAAAATATGTTACTTGTTGTTTTGGATGAAATAATAATTAGTTATTGACAAGGTGGGCTACTACATGTTTAGGGAGTGCGTGTATCGTATCCGAAAAGAGTCCTGTGTAATCAGACAAACAGCCTTTTGAAAATTAGGCCACTTGAAGCGTGGAATTATTTTCTTATTATTTCTGTATTAAAATTACAACCCAGAATGTGCTGTATTGCTACAAGCTCTTTCAACTTAAACCGAGAACGCATATATTCGCCTTAGAGTCATTAGAAATCTTAGGTCTTTACACAGTTTCTTGACGAGTTATCTAACCGTGAGATAACAGTTTGCTTTGACGGAAAATCAATACTTGTTGGCTTTCTCGCTGATTCGACCTACCAGTTTCACTTATTTTTCTAATTCTGCCAAGACGCTCATCCTTCCGCCGTCTCGCATGCAAAATGTTGTATTGGTTTCTAAAGATAGCAAATACTTACTTGACCATGAACACATTAACAGTATCAACTGTCAAATCAAGGGTTTTCTTCCATTCTAGAGCTTAAACCGATTTTTCATCAAATTTATGTGAAATGTGCATATTGATATCTGCAGTGAGGCGCATCAAAGTTAGGTACGTCTCGAACGGCATTTCAGTCTGTCAAGCACTAGCCACGCTGGACTTATTTTCACAATACTTTTGACGCCAACCAAGACGGGCTGCTGTAGATTAGTAGATTTCTCAGCTTTTACTTGCCAGCTCATCATAATTTGTTTCAATCGAGCTCCAATCAAACCTGTCGAGAGTGTAGGTTCTACACTTAGCCTGCTTAGATGAGTGTAAAATTTTGACAAGCACTTACATAATTGCCTGGACAGCTTTTCTAGGACAGAACACTTGAATATTTACGTGTGTACTGTTTATGGGTCGGTCAAAATGACCATGTATGGATAGTGTATTCTGGTAATTGTTAAGTAACGTAAGCTGCCTTAGGAATTTGTTCATGTCCGTCCGTCCGTCGCCCTTTGGCGGCGTAGCAGTGTAAGTGTATAGCAATTTTTCTTAGCACGCATTGTCTCATAGAAATGAAATTTACTATGAGTTTCTCAGAAGGAGTAGGTGACGGATAAATACGTATGCATTTTGCTTTTAGGTGCTGTACAACTCAATAGGAGAATAGAATTTGGTGGCAGGACAATGNTTAGCACGCATTGTCTCATAGAAATGAAATTTACTATGAGTTTCTCAGAAGGAGTAGGTGACGGATAAATACGTATGCATTTTGCTTTTAGGTGCTGTACAACTCAATAGGAGAATAGAATTTGGTGGCAGGACAATGTTTTTTTTCCCATGTATTTTTGCATCAGAAAAAAAGAGGAGGAGAAATTTTTTTCTTATGCAAAAATACATGGGAAAAAACCATTGTCCTGCCACCAAATTCTATTCTCCTATTGAGTTGTACAGTACCTGCAGGTGCACAAAATTTAGCCCAAAAGATTCTCAGTGCCCTTAGGCAACGAAACATGTGTTTACCCGGGTTTTTAGGAACCTGTAGGTGCCAGTTTTCGTTGTTTAGCGTTTTTTTATTGACGTGAAATTGTGCGCTTTTTGTTCATGGCGTACGTTGCTTCGGTATTCCGTTTTACCGGTTTATTTTCTTCACAATTTAAGTCGCCAATTCACCACTTGTAGCCTGATTTTCCCGTTTTCCCCTCAAAAAACATAAAGTATCATTAGGTCAAACATTTATCATTGATTCGGGGCAGCTCAAGTCTTTTGCGTCTATAAAATGTAAAAGCTTGTCTCTCTGTTATTGGTGACCTCAAGCTGGTTACCATCCATCCGTAAGTCTGCTTGGTACGTATCTGCGTACGGCACAAGTGGCGTGTAATTAGTTGCTCCTCATGTCAGCCTACAGCTCCATCTCATTCTGGTCCACAGCATTTAATCCAGAAAAGAAATCCAAAATGATATCTTGTCTGTCATGTCATTCGTCATGGATTTGTAATCACTTCCGTTTATTCTGAGCTAGTTTTCGCGGAGTTTATTTTCACATTGTTCCAAAAATACTCTGCCACTTGTCATTATCAGACTCAAGAATGTAATGACGAGGCCAAGTTTGCAATGGAAAGAGTAAGACAAAAACAAAATGTAACTCAATTTAATTCTAAAACCTGAAATGGACAGAAAGCAATTTTGAGTATTCGCGTGTTTTTCTATCTTTCTTCCGGCCGTGTAATTACGCTCTCACTATACAATTATTATCATGAAAATTTGTACTCGTGAAGATGTCATCGGGTGTGTCTTATCTCGTGCAACTCCTTACGTTGTCTTTTTTCCAATTTTTCACGTAGAACGTGAGTGTGTTTGCATAAGTGGTTATTGTATTTTTTTTCGTCTTCGTGCCGCCTACACACACTCAGACAGGAGTACTATTCATTTAGTGGCACGCGCTCTCATTTCGTACACAAAAAGGTAAACGGGACAAGTTTCGAGCAACGACAAATTATGAAAGCGACGATGCTAATGAGTTTGTCATTTTTGTTCATCACCACTAATACGTATTTGTTAATGTTGTCGCTTTTGGTTAAAGTAGAGTGGACCAGACACTTGGTTATGATGACAAAATTCTTGAAGGATAAGTAAATGTATGGTGCTTGCTATGGACACCAATGGCGAGAGTTTGTGCCTCTACTGCAAGGCAACGTATGCGAAGTGATAATTATCCGGCCAATAACTAAGAAAAAGCTGAGGTATAACACTTAGGAAATGGGCTCTTGTGGCAAGTTTTTGTACTTGCTTTTATATACTTTTCAGAATGTTTTAAGTCACCAGCTAACGGGCTGCTATTGTATCTCATTAAATGGTTCAATATACCCCCACAAATGGGATAACAAGGTTAGCGCACCTTTTTTTAGTACAGACATGGGCTAAGATGGAATTGGTGAGGTTTCAGAATTTAAATCATTCGATATCCATCATGCATCTGTCCACTTCGATATGAATTTCTGCCAAAGTAGAATATCGGTAGAGAGTTACGAGATACTATCAAAAGCTGGCATATTTTGCTGCCTTCGTGATATCCGAAGTATGTGGGGGATACCAATAAACTTTACCAAGAAGCCTACTTTAGGTCAATATAGATTTAAAACTCGGCGAAATGATTGGCTTATTGAAAATATGGTTTGCGAATTTCGACGAGATGTATATTAAGTCTCATTACAAAATGGCAATGGTAAATTTGTGTAAAACGACAGATGAATGACTATTGATAAAACTCAAAATGTCGTTAGGAGTACCACATTGCCCCTGTAGATAAATAAGTAAGTATTTGTGTGGTGCGATGTAAGTACATAGATAGGTAATTGTTGATAAAACTGGAGAAAACTAGTTAGTTAGGACAATATGATTGCCGACACTTTGTTTCCAAGATTGGATGATGTACGCGAGTGAAATGAGAGCATTTTCGAAGAACCCTCTTTAAAGAAGCTGTTTTCTTAATGTTTGGTAATAATGAAGAGTGCTCGTCTTTTACACATCCGCCACCAGTCCGACAATAGAATGGGAGCGGAACATAAGTTGAGAGGAAATTATTGTTACCAATTTCCCATCAAGTTAGCAAATAAACTTAGAGAGCCTCAAGAACCAAGTTTCCTCGAAAACGTCGAATCCTGCATATAGTCAAATATTATATTTCAATTTTAGCCAATTCCGAACTTGCAGTGATTCTCTTCGTGTTATGAGGAAAATCCGCTTGCTATGTAAACATGAATTTCGTAGCCAGGGAGTAAAATAGTATACTACATCTCGACGCATGAATACAGTACAAAGAAATACCAACACCCTTTTTGACAGCGAACGTGATAGTTGAAAAGGACGAATTTTTAGGTGGTCATCTGGCGAATTGAATAGGAGAAAAAAATTACATGCCATTGAATGAGTATGTGTAGACACAAAGCCAAACTGTAATCTATCATGCAGTACACGCAGTGCACATTTTAATCACGCAACTAGAAAGAAAGCTTTCACAAACAAAGTGAAAATGGTCTCGTCTATTCAATACTCATAGAATACAACACACGCGTTGATAGCATGCACAAAAGTGCTACTGTCTCCGGTAGACTATTATTTTGAATCACGTTATAATTTTGTTTTGCAGTAAAGCTATGTAGAATCGCTGTTGTAACGAAACAGCAAGTACTTATAAGAGGTGACACCGAAGAAAACAACAGTTGAACAGTTTTTGTATTTGTTTTCACTTGCGAATCGTCACCACCAATGCTCACCAATTTTCAGCAGAAGGTTTCAACTGCCCAGCAGACACCACAGCAACCGGCCAACTGTTGCGGTAGCGGAAGTAAGGGGGCGATTGCCATTGGAAGTGGAACGCATACGGCAGTATCTGCCATGGGCGGAATCACATCAACGTCACCAGCAACACCAGCGGCTACTGGTTCATCAGTAGGCCCTCCGCCAACATCAGCTCGGCGAGCTACAATCGCAGGTGGCCTTAGTCATGAACAGAGGCTTCCCCAACACCAGTTGCAGGAACTTTACCGGAAGAGTAGGCTGGATCCTAGTACTTCAAGTATGTCCGCCGCAAATCCTCCCACTGTAGATAACTGTGTGGGGAAAAGCGAAGCGAGCACAGTTGGCAGAAAATCGATTCTGAAACCGCAGCAAACGCCTATCGTTCCCGGTACAACTAAGAATACGGTTGTGAGTGTCGGTTGTACTGCAACCAAATCGGAACCTCAGCCACCAGTCGGAAAATCTCCCCCTGCGACTGTTGTAGTGGCGACTCTAAATGATCAGACAAGTAAACATGAGCCTGTGATTGCGAAGCAGGGATATCAAGAGACTGCTCGCTCCGTGGAAGGAGCATTAGGTAAAGGAATCTCGAAAATCGCACAACCTACTGGTAACCCTGTGACTAATCAAAAGACACCGCCAATATCAATGGCAACTCGAGGAATGTCTAGTGACTTCACTCGCCGACCAATTTACCCCAATTTTCCCTTCTCGCCGTTTACGTCACCAGGTACATCCCCTTACTTGGGACGACGCCGACAGCAGTTCCGAGAAAGCCAAAGAGTTAGTGTAGAACAGGTAGGGGATAATGTACAACTTAATCAGTACAAGCTAATGCATCCCATAGGACAAGGAGCGTATGGCATAGTTAAGTTGGCGTACAATGAGGAAGACGACGAATATTACGTATGTTTTTCATCAACGATGTATTCCTAAGTGTACTTTTCGGCAGAGATAAATGTCTTGTTGTTGTTGACTACAGGCGATGAAAATCCTTTCAAAGAGGAAGTTGCTGCAAAAGGCAGGAATTTTTGGAAGGATGGCTCCCAGTAGAAAGTCCACTGGGAAGACTCCAGAGAACCCATTAACCAGAGTTTACCGTGAAGTTGCCATTCTGAAAAAATTGGACCATCCAAATGTGGTCAAACTCGTGGAGGTATTGGATGACCCCACAGAGGATAACCTTTATTTAGGTAAGACATTAATCAAGATGTAAGCCAATTTCTGAGGTAACTTTCAAAGTAGAGTCTAATTTATTTTCTCCTTTGCAGTGTTTGAGCTTTTGAAAAAAGGCGAAGTTCTTGAAATACCTACGACGTCACCGCTACCAGAGGAAACCGCTTGGAAGTACTTTCGTGATGTGGTGTTAGGCCTTGAGTACCTGCATTACCAAAAGATTATACACCGTGACATTAAGCCATCCAACCTCCTCGTGAGCGATGACGACAGAATAAAAATAGCCGACTTTGGAGTGTGTAATGAATTTAACCAGGAGGACGATGCGATTCTTACAAGCACCACAGGAACTCCTGCATTTGTTGCTCCTGGTAAGTGATTTCTCTAACATGATTAGTTGAGACATAAGATTTGAAATAGCGATAACTGTAAATGTGAGTTGCCCAACTGCATCGCTTACTCAGGTTGTGCTAATGTCAACAGTAACAAGAAAATGGTAAAATGTATAAGTGTATTGTTCATCCAACGGTGTAGCATAAAGCTCAATTATTCCAACCAATGGCATGGTTTCAATTTCAACTGTACTTGTACTCCTGAGATTTCATCCAAAATAATTGATGTTTATCATTTATATGTTTATAGAGGCTTTAGCCATTCCAAAAGAGAGTTACAGTGGGAAAATGGCAGATGTATGGCAATTGGGTGTAACATTGTACGCGCTTGTGTACGGACAAATTCCCTTTAATGATGATAATGTTTTGAAGCTTTACGAGAAAATACAGCACCAAGAGCTTCAGCTTCCAGCTTCACCAGAAACATCGCCACTGCTCAAGGATATGCTACATCGGATGCTCCATAAGGATCCCCAGAAAAGGATTACTCTCCCAGAAATAAAGGTTGGCGAATTGCTTTAATTTTTATAAAATTTAATCTACATCTCATAATAAATCTTAGGATCTCAGTACAAAGCTTTATTCGTTTCCTAGCAACATAATTGGGTCACTCGATCATTGGAATTCCCACTTCCTTCCGAGGAAGATAACTGCGTGGTGTATGTTGAGGTGACCGAAGACGACATTATGAACTGTGTTCGTTCAATTCCCAAACTGGACACGCTCATACTTGTCAAAACGATGTTGAAGAATCATTCATTCCAAAATCCTTTTAAGAGGGGCCATACTAAAGGGAAAAATTCTCTCCACGTTAACGGCCGTTCTCATTCTGCTCCCAGCTCTTACAATTCTTTCTTCGAAGGGTACAATTAACCGTGTTATATTACTAACCCGAAATTCTGTATTATCGCATTAGAGTAATGACTGATTCTGTTTTGTACTTCCAGGAAAATCATGTCGTTAGACTCAGATCTTCCAATAGTGAGTGAATCCGCCAAAGAATCCATGATATCTCCGAGAGGAAGCTTTATAAATAAAGATTCTGCTGGACGAAACTGTTACCGTAAAAACTGACGGCTTCTTCCCTACATGAAATACTCAACCGAACGCATTAGGCGTTAATCTCCCGCATTATTAAAGGCGATTTTTGGGGTATGACGCACAAAATAAACTGATATTCGCATAGTTTTCTTTCGCAACACAACTTCTCAGGTGTCTTTATCTGATGATAGTGCGGGCATTCTCATAAGTAGCTTAGTTAGAGATAAGGTTTCAAAAGGGTATTTTTAAAAACAAACTTGACTCTTCCTACAAATCGCTGAACGATATTGTGCGCACATCTTTTTACTTTTTACGATAACTTTTGATATTGGAATGTACCATATCAGTTCCAATATTAACTCTTTCATTCGATTGACCTGATAGTTTATGTTTAACTTAATCTCAGTAGCTGCTAACTCTGAAGAAGTTTTTGTTTGCCTTGCGTATGGAATTACGCAAAATTACCTGAGATACCCCTACTTCCGAATCTCGATCGACCTATTGTTTCTGACAATTTGAGACAGATAGATGTATCTTAAATTATGCCGTGCCCTTATCAGAGCCACTAGACTTTCCCAATGTTAGTCCTGAGAAGTTATAGCCTCAGGAGTTTTTCACTGAAGTATCATATTTAAGTATCCGACAAAATATGTAGAGTGAGTAGAAATTCGGATACAGTTTCAATCAATGACAGAGACGGCGGTGTTCATTTCACTCTTTTGAATGCTTTCACTCTATCCTTTAAGCAAAATAAATATGGGTATCAGTTGTATAGTAATGCAAGAATGTACAACCAACATTTATCTACAAATTTTTTATTGATTTTCTACAACAATTTATGATCATTGGTACTCACAATGTTTAATACATTCATTATCGTAAGCATAAAGGTAGGTGTTTAGAGTAGAGTCGAAGAATTTAAATGTTTTAATATTACTTCCATTTCCCGTGATTCCGACGTCCTATCAGATGACCTTTCTCAACTTTGTCAAATCTACTTTTACTCACAAGCGACTCAACATATATTTGGTCCCATTCAGATATCTGAGTTGATGGACTACGATGAATTAACTATTGTTTGCTTCCTACTTCTTCCCGAACTCACTCAAAATTAAAGTTCCATTCTTTTCTAGGAAGGCACTAAAATATGAATGTATTCCAAGTAGCTTTTTTATTTCTGGATACCTCTCCAATACTGACAAGTTATTTCGAGTCATTTTCTTATTCGCTGTAGATGCTTTCCAAATAACAGCAATTAGCTGTTTGTGGTGCCGGTAACATTTGCGGCGGAAGTTTTTGTTGAAGTAAGCGAATTTACCTGTAAAATAGAAGTTGAAACGACAAATTTCCTAAGTAGGCTGAATCTAGTAAGCGGGGGAAGATTCCTTGTCAGTGGGTTTAGAGATCCTCGATCCGGGCCAAGTGTGCATACAGAAACGACGTATGGCAGAATGAGTATGGTCAATACATTTAGTTTGCACCAGAATTGAGTGCAGATGCAATGTTGTTGTTCTTTTTAAAAATTTATTGTATCCCTGGATATTTTCTTGCTAGTTTGCAATCAAGTTTTAAAAAATTTAAGCTTAGAACCAAATATCTTACAGACTCTCACTAACACGAATGGACAACGTAGCTATTTCATAACATTCTGCTGCCTTTTCGCTATTGTTTTGGTGAGAGGGATAGGGGAAAACCAAGTGTTTAGTTTAGTACTTTTGTGATGTTCAAAAATCGTTTGTATTTTTAAAAAAGGAAACGAAAAACAATTGAAATAATTTTAAGCGTAAGATGAATACGAAAATGTGATTACGCAAGCTGCGCTAACTAATAATGCGATGAAACCGCAAAATTGTTTGCAGCATCTAATCTGTATCAGAATGAATAAAAATACCTAAAACGCACCCGTACTAAGATTACTGTGTTGTTTCTGCAAACTTTTATTATGTTTTCACCGGAAATGTTTAAAAAAAATAGCATACACGCATATATTCTTTGATTTCAATTGGATCGAATTACATAAATTTTGGTGCTGAATTCCAAGTGCAAATAGTCCAGATTAATGTTCTAAAAAGATGAAGACCAAAATTACATTTTGATTCATGCAATGATTAGGAATGCAAATGTGTTGTTGAACACCATGCACATTGCGCATTTTGAATCGGCTATTGTGTAATATACAGCAAATGTATTCCCAAAGCATAAATGAAAAGTTTCAGAATTACAAATTTTTAAAAAACCCTAGGATCAAACGTAAATGCTCTACTTCTAACTTTTTATGTCGTTCATTCTGAGGCAGTGTGCAATTTCATGTAAATTGAGCCAAGCATGTGTATCCTATTGAAAATAACGTAAATACAGGTTTATCTTTACAATGACGATGGATAATAATCAGGCGTGTACTTATGAATGCATGTATAAATATGCACGTGTTTGTGAAGGGTGTGCGCTAAAACATAATCCTATTATTACGAAGCTGAACTTTTGTTCAGCAAGTAATGACATCGATGAGTTTGTCTGTCCGTCTGTCGGTGCTCTACAAGCCATATACTTTAGCCGATTCGGA